>BQNB010057894.1:9077-38011 GCA_026074375.1 Tanacetum coccineum
ACAACCTCAGAAAAATATAAAATAAATTTTACCAATATTTTATATGCCGATTTCATTTTCATTTCTAAATTAGGGTTTCCAATATGATTTAATTTATAAAATCAAAATAAAATGCATGGACATTTTTCTCAGGTTTATAACATATTAATATGATGAAACATAAGTTATAAAATTACCTTTGATGGCCCTTGATGATTTTATGATTTTATGCACCCGGTTATGATTTTCGAACCCAAAGCAATACCAAAAATCGAATCAAGCACTCCCCAAGCTTCCCACTATTTTTACCACACTCCTTAGCCTTCAAATGATCTTAGAAAAATCGTTCTTGCCCTTGGAAAAATGTTATGCCGCCACTTTTAGTTTTTTTTAGGGTTTTGGTATTTCTTGTTTTTAGGATAAATCAAATAAAAATGCATAACAAATATAATAGGGTATTTTGCCGAATTTTTGGGCTTCTAAATAGATTAAAATCAGATTTTTAAGATTGCATAATTTATTTTTTATTTATCCTATTTTATTTAGCTTAATTTGTATTATATAATTACATAAATATTAATTAATTTCGGCTAAATATATATAAATAATTATTAATTATTTTTCTTGTATAACATAAGGTATTTTAAATCTTACAAAAATTTCATAATTGTCACATGTTGCATTTTTATAATTTCTAACATTTAAATGAATTTTATTTAAGCTTTTATGAAATTTTCTTTCATTAGGGGCATTTTGGTCATTTTACTCTTATTGAGATTTTTAGGTTTTACACGATGTACGCCGCACTTTCCTTTAAGTGCGACGCACTTCTGGTCTACAAAAAAATAATTTTGTTAAATATTTGTTTTATATGTTATATAATTATTGTATATTCGATTTGTGTTTAATTTATGCCTAAAAATTAAAAAAAGACCCAAAAATGTTTGTTTTAATATTTTCTTTGTAGTTATAAGTTTTTGTACCATAAATAATTAAGTATGTGCTTGAAATGTATTTGTTTTTAAACCAAAACTAAAAAAAATCAAAAAAAAATTAATTTTTAAAAATAAAATATTTTTATGTGTGTTTGTTTTAGTAAATGTATATAAATAAAAATTTAATGAAAAAAATAAAAAATATATATATAAAAAAATTGTTTTGAACTTTGTGGGTGTGTTCGCTGTAAACCCTCACGAGACTATAACTCGTCCACTCGGGCTACCGAGGGGTTTAAAGGCTTGTTGCATATGCTAAATGAAATCGTGATGTCTACGAAAGTGCGCTTTTGTATTTTACAGTTTTTGCAGTTTAGTTTATTTTGCAGATTAAATAAATAAGTGGAGCTTGGATTGGTGGTAAAGCTTATCACTTACGAGCCGATATATTTAGATTATTATATTACATGTGGTAGAATACACATAACGGCGTTCTATTTCGTGCCGTATCTTTCAGAATTTAGCTAAGCACGTATGAGCCCCGGGGAGTTTCGTTTCTCTTATATTTATTTTTCCCATTTATCCTATCTTTAAGTTATTTTCTGATACGCATAATGCTTAACTTAAGTGTGGGGGGAAAATATATCGGAAAATCAAACTCATTATTAAAAGTTTAAACTTTTGTTCGCTCTCTGTAATCTAAAAATCTAATCTTGTTTTTGAATTTCTTTTGCCACTTAGGTTAATATATTAGAATAAAACATAGTAAAAAAATATTAATAATTAAATAAAGTTTTGAAACCAGAGATGTGTCCCGATTGATAAAGCAGATCTGACTCAGGATTGATAACATTACTTGCGCATTTATAACCATTCCAATAAATATGTGAGGATTTTGAGCCTGTATATAGCATACGTATTTTATGCTTGATTCCTTTGACTATGAGTGTGCCGGTGATTTATTGATTCTAGAACTTGTGCTTGAAATCATTATGAGACCACAGTGAGATCACATTCGTGTGATATAGGTATTTTTATGTGATAAAGAGGCAACTTATGATTTAACCTAAATAGCCATTCCATTTAATTATTTATTCTTTTTAGCCAAACTGATCAGCTAACCATCCAAATAAAGCTCTTATGTTAGCACTCATCTTTAGTGCTAGATACCCCTAGTTTAACCTCTGAGCCATTCTATTCATTTTTCTCATCCACTAAAATAAAAAAAATACTAAAAATATATAACCTTTAGCCTAGCCTTACCCTTATCGAAAATCCCTACGGTTGGTTGCTAGTTGCTCGGTATGATTGGTTGATTTTTGCTTATGGTTTGCTCGCGCTTTATTATGAGGGTTGTACCATTTCAACGAAGTTGAAGGTTCGAAACTTTAGTTTTTGTATTTTTTGTGGTGTACACTTATATTAAGTGTGGGGAACTGATAGTTGTGCGAAAGTGGAGTGAAAAAAAGGAAAAAAGAAGAAGAAAAAAAATGAAAAAAAGTGATAAAAAATCGAAAAAGAAAAAGTGATGAATAAGAGCTGGATTGTTGTTGGCACTTGCGACATATTGATATATTATATTTGTGCCAGGTTGATTATGATCGAGTGAGGTTGAGTTGTTCGATACCTCGGGTTTGTGGATTGTCGTAACTAGCAACATGGGTTTCTTGGACTTGTCGACATGGAATATTATAAAACCATTTCCAGTATATATTTCCCATGCCTTATCCACACCCTTATAAACCTTTAGCCTGTACATTACAGCCCGAATAAAAGTCCTCTTTTGATATTTATACCTGGTGCTTACGCCATGTCGGTGTAGTTTTGTTTCTTTGTAACAAGGCCTATAAGTACGTAATAAATAAAGTATGAGAAATTGAGTGTGATTTCTCTTTTACACTCTATTACATCACATACGAGTGTTTGAGTGAATTATACTTTTCCTTATTCGTGAGGAGCTTAGTCATGTTATTACAGCTTGAAGATCATTGGGTATTGTCAAACATCTCTGTTTTTACATATTAAAAATCTAAAAATATTTTTTATAATTCTATGTTTGTTTTGTAAAGCTTATTATTTTCCTTATTTTGCTTAAGGGCAAGCAACCCCTTAAGTGTGGGGGGTGCTTGCGCCTTTTGCACTTATTTGTTACAAAAACCAAAAATAATTTCAAAAATTTCACACCCAATAAAATTTTTTAAATTAAAAATTATCAAAATTTAAAAGTATATATATATAAAAAAATAAAAATTTCCTTGTCTTGTCACCGAGGACCCTGTTTATAAAATTTCTTTTCTTAGATTAGTTTGAGGGCAAGCAAAGTTTTAAGTGTGGAGGGATTTGATAACGCTCAAATTATACATGTTTCTATACGCGTTATCAATGCTTTTATATATCTAAATGTAGCACCCCCTTAATTGACATATAGCAGCGGAAGCTAAATTGGGGTATTACTTCGTGAATCAACACTCATAATCATAGAAAACGACTCAAAAGAGACGTTTTGGAAAATTTAGTTATCATTCAATATTATTTCAGAGCTTTACAAAAGGAGGTCCCAAAATACATATGAAAACATAGAGTTAGAATGATAACAAGTTTGGACGTCCTCAAGACCAATGCCACTCCGTGCCATAGGTTGCTCAATTACCTGAGATAAACATGCTAAAAAGGTCAACACAAAGGTTGAGTGAAATTCACAGGTTTGAAATGTAATAGTTAATACAAGTCATCATAAGAGTACTAATTGTAAATTACAATTTCAAGGAAAACATAATTATATGCCCGTAAATAGCTCATGACACCAACAAGAACTTAACATAGAAATTCACCGTACAATGACATTATTGAGGAACCAAAGTCCTCTTGGAAAGGTAACTTGCCAAAGTTACCCATTATTCTCAAATATAGTGCATTTGATTACCTCATGTATAGGTAAACACAAATGGGTTTCATCAATCCCAATAGATCTATCCACAATATTCGCGTTCACACTCAAGTGATTTATGGTTCATGATTAAATGATATTAGCAAAGTCAAAGTAAACTTAGGCAATAATATATCAAAATAGCATATTGTTGGAAAATACTTGTATTTATGGTTTATAGCATGTATCCTCCCCACGGGGTTTGGAAAAACATATAAAGATGGGACTATGAACTTACCTTGATAAGGTAGTTGATTGATTTGAAATTTAATATCCAAAGGAAGTAAACTGCCTCGTCACGCAACGTGGATAATATGTCAAGATCTGTAAGATTGAATTGTTTCATAACTTTATTTCAAAAGTTCAACGTCAATGATTATGTTTAATAGGTGCGAAAACATCGTATCACGTTCGGAACGCTATCATATCCTAGTCATGTAGTAAACGTTTCGGATCTAGGACACTTATCGTAATCCAACAACCTCAAAACGCTACCAAAATGAAATCCCTACCCATGAAACTCCCTAGTAACGTGATACGTTATAGTTTAAACGATAAGATTTTATCATTTTAAGTTTCTTCAAAAGCTAGTAGATGATAAATAATGTTATATATATAACGTAATTATTTTATAATGTTTCGATCGATGAATGCTAACAAAAAATGTGTTGGGTTTTAATAAAATCGAGTCTTATATTATTTAAATATATTTTTATAATTAATATAAAAATATTATATTTTATACCCTTAAGAATATGAAAATGACAATATATACCCTTGGTATATATTAATTTTACAAATTTAATCCTTTATATATAACTTTATATAAATTTAACCCTTAATTTTGAAAGTTGGCAAAATAGGCCCTTGTGGTTTCAGGTTTAGGATAATTACATTTTCAGCCCCTTTAGTTTATAAGTTTCAAAAATTTTACAATATATACCACTTTGCATGAAACATATGCATTTTAAGTCCAAAAACCATAATGTTGGTGTTTTTAAATCTCAAAACTCATTTGCAGCTTATAGCTTATTACTATAAGCTAAAATAAGTTAACTTTATGAGTTTGTAGCTTATGAAAAGAGCTTATGAGCTCGATAATACAAAATGGGCACATTTGGTTTAAAATTATTAACCCGATGGGTTTAGGGTTTTAGGATTAGTTTTTGAGCTTGTAAAAATGATAATGAAGCTTATTAGAATAGCTTAGAACAATAGCTTATAGCTTATAGCTTATAGGGTTTCGAAATTAGGGTTTTTAGGGTTTTAAGGCATGCGTTTGGTTTAGGAAAACCAAACGTGTGGCTTGTGGTTCAAGGGCTTTTACAAGAAGCTTATTTGTGATCTAATAGAGCTTATTAAGGATCTAAAACAAGACAAGAGTTTATAGAACAAGGTGAAGACTTACTAGAGCTTGAAATGTGTCGAAATTGCTTATTATGATTCAAAAACTTAGAGATGAATTCAAGAACCTATCTTAATCCTTGGATTTTTTCTTGACTTAAACCCTTTCCTTTCCTTCCTTAGCTTGAACTAGAACATAGTTTTAAGGTTGTATGAAGCTTAAATGGTGATTTTGAAAGTGTGTGTATTTCGGCTATATATAGGGTCAAAACCTTGGAGACCAAGTTTGTGTGATGCCTATGTAACCAAGTTGTGGAGGAGTGGTGTCCAAGGTGAGATAGGGTAACTATGGGAAGCTATAACATAGCTTAGAGAGGTGTAAGGTGGTAAGGGGGTTCAGTTTGCCAAGGTGGTGACGAGGAGGGTGTTTTCTTGATGAGCAAGGGTGTAACAAAGGTTGTAGGGTGCAAGGATGATGACAAGGAGGGTAGCAAGGTGGTGGATCATTGTGGTTAGAGGGTGGTTGCTTAGAATTAGGTTTAGAAGTAGTTTAGGGGGTGACGGGTTCATTAGGGTTTCGGGTTAGGGTTTTGGATTTTGGACGAGCTATGGGCTGAAATGGAGGGTAACTATAGTTCAAATGTGGTTCATTGGAGTGTTGTAAGGTATGTTTAAAAGGTTGTACAAAATCTATAAAGAAATTGGAGGGAAAATGCTTAATTTGAATGTTGTGCTTAATCGGGTTATACATTAAGCTTAAACAAGTTGTACTAGGGTTTAGGAGGGAATTTATATTCGAATATTATGCATTGGTCACTTGTACACATGCCTTGAAAGCTTGTACATATATTTTGTATGTAATCATTACATATAGTTAGGGTTTTGATATAAACATTAACGTTTAAAGTCCATTTTATATAACGTTATGGAAAGTACGTTAAATAGATAACGTATGGTAAAAATGGAGTTTAGAACATATTGCTTGACATATTATAATGTTTACTTGCTATAAACGCTGATGAAATTGGCATTGGTAGGTTGGTTAACCTTTGCTAAAAAACTGATAAATTGCATCATTGAAGGTTGCGTGAGCTCGTTTACTTTTGTAATGTAAGTTTACGTTACATTATTGGATGTAATAAAGCAAAAAACGTTCCATAAAAATGGTGATTGCATCATGGAATTTAATAGATAGAAATTACACCGAGAAAAATTGCCATCTAATTTAATAGATGGATAATAAATAGAGGAAAATTTTAGGTTGTTATAGTCTCCTAACCTTAATGAAATCTCGTCCCAAGATTTAGTTGGATGTTGGTGTGATGTTTGGAAATAAATGTGGATACTTGGCACGAATTTGATCTTCGCATTCCCACGTAAATTATGGTCTTCTTTTAGAGTTCCATCTTACTTTGAATATAGGGATACGACTTCGTCTCAGTTGCTTGACTTCTCGATCTATAATTTCTATTGGTTCTTCCACAAAATTGAGTTTGTCATCGAGCCGAAGCTCTTTCATTGGAATGACGAGAGATTCGTCAGATAGGCATTTCTTTAAATTAGAAATGTGGAAGGTACTGTGGACATTACTGAGTTCTTCAGGAAGCTCAAGTGTGTATGCCACTGGGCCAACCCTTTTAAGGATCTTAAATGGTCCAATGTACCGGGGGGTTTAAGCTTTCCTCGCTTTTCAAATCAAATGACACCTTTTTGAGGTGACACTTTTAACATAACACGATCTCCAACTTGGAATTCCAAAGGCTTTCGCCTTACATTGGCATAACTCCTTTGCCGGTCTCTTGCAGCTTGCAAGCGTTGTCGAATTTGCACTATCTTTTTGGTGGTTTCATGGATTATCTCTAGTCCCGTGAGTTGAACATCTCCAACTTTGGCCCAGCAGACAGGTGATCTGCACTTTCGACCATAAAGTACCTCGAATGGTGATGCATTAATACTGGCATGGTAACTGTTATTGTAAGAAATTTCTACCAATGGTAAGTGTCTTCCCCATCCTTTTCCAAAATCTATAACACAGGCTTGAAGCATAATCTCAAGTATTTGGATGGTTTTTTCTTTTTACTTTGTCCATTGGTCTCGGGATGATATGCCGTACTCATGTCTAATTGAGTACCCAAAGCATTCTGCAGACTGCCAGAATCTAGATGTGAAATGACTGTCACGATCCGAGATGATAGATATCGGCACTCCATGCCGTGAGACTATCTCCTTTATATACAACCTTGTAAGGGTTTCCATACTATCTGTTGCTCTGGTGGGGATGAAATGTGCTGATTTGGTAAGGCGGTCTACAATGACCCAAATTGTGTCATGTCCACTTGATGTTTTGGGTAGTTTTGTAACGAAGTCCATCGTTATTCTTTCCCATTTCCATGTAGGAATCTCTGGTTGTATTAGTAAGCCAGATGGACTTCTGACATTCTGCGTTAACTCTAGAGCATGTTAAACACTTGCCAACATATTCAACGATGATCGCCTTCATGTTAGGCCACCAATAGAGTTTCTTTGGATCCTGATACATCTTGTCAGAACCTGGGTGGATGGAATACTTTAATTTATGGGATTCATGCATGATTAAGTCCCTCAAATTACCAACTAGTGGTCTGAGACCAGCTTCGGTTCTCTGATACTCGGGTTCCAATCAGGGACGTACTTCAAATGCTTGTCATTCCTCGTAGTTTAGGTTCTCAGCTTTGATGTTCTCTTCTTTGATCGCCTTGGTTTGGGCATTGAGGATTTATGATGGTAACTTTGGGTGAAGGGTCATGACTAATTCCCTGACTCGAAGTGGTTTGATTCGTTCCTTCTGGCCTAAGGTATCTGCTACAACATTTGCCTTTCCAAAATGGTAACGAATCTCACAATCGTAATCTGTGAGCAATTCTAGCCAATGACGTTGTCTCATGTTCAACTCTTTCTGATCAAGGATATGTTGAAGACTTTTATGATCAGTGAACACAATACACTTTGTGTCATACAGATAGTGTCTCCAAATATTAAGAGCGAACACTACCGCTCCTAATTTGAGGTCGTGTGTGGTATAGTTCTCTTCATGAGGCTTATGTTGTCAGGATGCATATGCAATAACTTTTTCTCTTTGCATTAACACCGCTCCCAAACCTTGGAGTGATGCATCACAGTAAACGACAAAATCATTATTTTCTTCTGGTAATGCTAAGATTGGAGCTTCACAAAGCTTTTGTTTTAGCAGTTGGAAGGCTGAATCTTGGTCTTCTCTCCAGATATACTTCTTGTTTTTATGGGTTAATTCAGTCAAAGGCTTTACAATCTTCGAAAAACCTTCGATGAATCTCCGATAGTAACCGGCTAGTCCTAAGAATTGGCGTACTTCTGTGGGTGTAGTAGGAGATGCCCAATTCTTAACTGCTTCAATCTTGGCGGGGTCAATGTGGATTCCTTGACTGTTGATCACGTGCCAGAGAAATTACACGATACTGATCCAGAAATCACATTTGGAGAACTTGGCATATAATTTCTCCTTTTTGAGTAATTCCAATATTATTAGCAGGTGATCTGCGTGTTCTTCTTTATTACAGGAGTAGATGAGAATATCATCGATGAATACTATCACAAATTTATCCAAGTATGGTTTACATACACGGTTCATGAGGTCCATGAACACAGCCGGCGCGTTAGTTAAACCAAATGGCATCACTTAGAATTCGTAGTGTCCGTATCGTATCTTGAAAGCAGTCTTAGGAATATCTTCATCCCTGACTCTCAGTTGGTGATAGCCTAATCTTAAACTAATTTTTGAGTAAGTACTCAAACCTTAAAGCTGGTCGAATAAATCATCAATCCTGGGTAATGGGTAACGATTCTTTACGGTAAGTTTATTCAACTCCCGGTAATCGATACACATTCTGAAAGATCCGTCTGTCTTTTTAACAAATAAGACAGGAGCTCCCCAAGGCGAAGTACTTGGTCGAATAAAACCTCAGTCTGCTAACTCTTGTAGTTGGTCAGACAGTTCCTGCATTTCTGAAGGAGCTAATCTGTAAGTTGCTCGGGCTACGGGTGCTGCTCCTGGCATTAAATCGATTTGAAATTCTACTTGGCGAACTGGAGGAAGGCCGGGTAGATTTTCAGGAAAAACTTCTAGAAATTCTTTGACTACTGGTATATCTTCTAGTCGTTTTTTGTCTGACTTCTTCTCCATTACTTGGGCTATGAAAACTTGATATCCTCTGGATATATATCTTTTGGTTTTAATACAGGATATGAGGCTTAGTCAGGTTTTACTTAATTCTAGCATGATACTTGGATAACCAATCCATACCAATGACGACGTCGAAACTACCGAGTTTAATCGGCATGAGATCAATTTCGAAAGGTTGGTTTAGCAAAATCAAAGTGCATTCCTGGATAACGGTATTAGTGCCTACTAGGTTTCCATCGGACATTTCAATATCGTAAGTGGTATCTAGTGTAATTGGTGGGATATTTAGCATAGAAGAAAGGGATATGGATATGAAACTTTTATCGGCTCCTGAACCAAATAATACTCTAGTTATATGTTGGTTTAAAATAAACGTACCCGTGACTACGTTCGGGTCTTGGTGAGCGTTCTTGTCCCTCAGCAAGTATGCTCTTCCGTGGGCATTGTTGTTTGCTCTTGAGCACTGACTTTTGAAGTGCCCTTTCTCTCCGCAGGCATGACAAGTTACGGATACTGGTTGTAGGTTGCTTCCAGTGGCTGGCCCTTTGTTTCTGTAGTTCCTTGTCAGATGACCCACCTTGTTGCAAGTCTGACACTTGACAATGCAAGGTCCTGTGTGATGCAGGACACATCTTTTAAACAAAGGAAAGTTTCCAGCATACCTATTGCTCTCAGTTGGGGTGGCAGCATAAACCTTGACGATTTCTTGCCTTCTATTCTGTTGTTGGTGGTGATCATTGTTGCGGTTGTTATTGTTGTTGTTACGGTTATTCTGGTAGGTGTTGTTGTTGGTAAAGGTTCTTCTATCATCAAACTTTTGTTTGTGATCATTGGTTCCTTGCACAGAATTGTGCTTTGTTACCTGATCCATTAACCTCTAGGTTATGGTAATGGCTTCCTCCAAAGTTTGAGGCTTTGAAGCGGTAACATTTCCTTCAATACTTCTGGGTAATCCCCCGATGAAGACTTCCATGAGTTTCTCAGAATTTAGCATCATAGTTGGGCATAAAACTGCCAATTCCTAGAATCTTCTAATGTAAGTCTTGAGGTCATTTCCTTTTACAGCCAGATTGTAAAATTCATCTTCCATTTTCTTAATCTCAGTTCGGGGATAATACTTCTTTATTAAGAGCTTTTTGAATTCGGACCAGGTGATCTTGTAGGCTTCCTCTATTCCAATGGGTTGGGCGAATGAATTCCACCAGGATAAAGCTTCCTCGGTTAGAGTACCAGTAGCAAACTTCACCATGCAGTCCTCGGTACAGTTGCTACGGGAAAATACCGATTCAGTTCGTTCAAACCAGCGGATGAGACCAACAGCCCCTTTCGTACCTTTGAAATTGAAAGGTTGACAGCTCATAAACTCTTTGTAGCTACATTTTCTTGCTATAGGAGTTTCTCTTTGTCGGGTGTTCCTATTGGTATTGTTAGTATTTGCCATGGTAGCAGCTTGTGCTTCCAGAGCTGCGGCAACACTGTCAGCAACTAGTTTCCTGATGGCGGCCTGAGTCATGGTTGGTGCTGCAGATGTTGATGTCCTCTTGGGAGCTATTCTATCAACATTTACAAGACAACACAAAATAAGAATATATCATTGTATGGATTCTTATTTGGTACAAGTTCTAACAAAGAATTACACATCCTTTGATATTACATTGCAGGATATAACAGAAAATTTTAGAATCTGAGACTTCTAGAGATAGGTACTCTAACAAGCATCTGACTCATTAGGTTCCTTGGGGATTGGTTCATTTTTTAGTGGTTTCATACCGTGACCACTTAGATAATTCATCAAAGGATAGTCTGGCGGTGGTGTAGTTGACCTAACAGGTGATGAAGATCCTACTGATGAAGATGGAGATAATGGTATGGGTGATCCAATAGGAGGCTCAATGTTTCTAAGCGGTGTAGGTGGAATCATATGTTCAATATCTTAAGCATTAATCATATCCATGATATCTGGTTACAAAGGTTTGATAAAACCGAATGGTAAGAGGACCATGGTAATCCCAAATACATAAAGATATGAGTCATCATAATACAGGATAAAGGATAGACAACCACGACATACATAAATATGTATCATGAAACAGCGAGGTATAATAGAATCACAACTTTATTATGTCATAAAAAACTTGTCTACATATTTTACATAACCAAAATTTGACAAGTGTTGTTATTTATGCCACACATCCCATGGTTGGATTCTAAACAAAAGCTGTAAATGACAATGATCTAGTCTAGTAGTCTGGTAGTCCTCCCTTGTGGTTCTTGAGTTCATGGATCTTGTCAAGAAGACTCTTCATATCTGATCGGTGGCGAACCTGGATATCCTCGATGAGCATTTCCAGAGTAACAATCCTGACGCGAGCAAGAATAATCTCATCGTCATGCCCTATTTGCTTTCTCTGAAATCCATCAATCTGGGTACGGGATTCTTGAAGTTTGGTTTCTAGTTGGTCAAAATCTCGCTGTATGATTACTCGATCATTACCAAGACCTTCTATCTTATCTTCCATGTACTTAAAGCGCTCAAGAGGGAGCTCATCTAAGTGATTCAAAATAGTCTCGAACTGTTCCTCATGGCGCTCTAGACGCATCACATAAGAACTTTCTCCAATCTCAAAAACATAAGGTGGGGTAGAGAAATCAGTAGAGGAGGATGATAGGAAACGGGCTTGTTTCTGAGATGGCAAAATCTCCTCGGGAAGAAAGAAATCTCAGGGATCAAACATTGGTGATAGTGATAACACTGGAGATGGAGGCAAAATAGTTGGTGGAGCAATAGGAGTATGTGGTAGTGGAATAGGTAATTCATTATTAGTAGTAGGGATGAGCATATAGACCCGAATCCCGGTACCGAACCGGAACCGTACCGGTTCCGTACCGAAACGGTACCGAATCCCGGTATACGGTACGGGACCGGTACCATGATTTGAGTAAAAAAAAAATCGGGACTACTAGTTCGGTACGGGACCGGTACCAAATCGGGAAATTACCGAAAAAAACGGGAAAAACCATCGATTTCCCGGTACCGGTACCGTACCGGTACCGGTACCGGTACCCGAATCCCGTTCGGTACGGTACCGGTACCACTAATTTATGCTCGGGAAAAAATCGGTACCACCAAATCGGTACGGGTTCGGTACCGGTTCGGTACCGTGCTCATCCCTACTTTAAACTAAGAAAATCCTCGACCTTTTAGAAGGCTGCAACATTAGTTGTGAGCCGGTAAGATGCATCAAACTTTTATCAGTCTCGGATAAATACTATATGCCTTATTTAGAAGACTGCAACATCGGTTGTGAGCCGGCAAGATGCAGTAAACTTTTATTAGCCCACAGTTTTATTATTATTATTATTACCACTTTTTTCATCATTTTTTATTATAATTACATAAAAAATGGAAAAATACCTAAAATACGCATATTTTATGATATTTTCTTGCTTTTTATGTGCAATTTATTTTAAGAAATTATTTTGTGAAATAATTACTACTATAAAACACATAAAATCTGAAAATATAAATATGGTATGTATTTTTTGAAAGATTAGGGTAAAATATAAACGTATATTTTGAATATTTATTGCTTTTTATGTGAAAACCTATTTTGAAAATTATTTAGTGAAATAAATTTTACCCTAAATATCACATAAAATTAGAAATAAAATATGGTTATATTTTAAAAGATTTGTATTCGCTTATTATGTTGCATGGTTTATAATTTGCGTTTAGATGATATATTGTTGCTTATTTATTGCTTATAAATTGTCAATCATGGTTTATGTGCATGTAAATCATGGTTATTAAGCTTAATATATCTTGGATGCATGCTTTGTTTATATGTATACATGAATCATTACGTGAATTAATTGGTTAATTGCAAAAGTAGGGAAGACTTTTGATGAATTATTTGTTTAATTGCGTATATGATTATGTTTTAGTATGATTAATTTGTGTAAATAGGTTTTGCATGTTTATATATGACGTTTTTTATATATATGCAAAACTAATTTTCAAAATTAATATGGACTAAAAGCACATGATTAAAATGCTTATTGTATGTATATTAATATGTACACTTTGCTAAATCATGTGTAATATTCGTAAAATTGTAAATTTCCTACAACGATCTATAAAGCAAGGGGTTTAGTGGTTTCCGCAAGAGAACCCACGACCGAACATCGCAAGAATAAACAATTTTACATAAACGTTTTAACAATATTTAAAGTATGTCGTAATCGTTACTAGGGTTTGATTATTTCCCATGGGGAATTAACCTTATCCGTAGTAATGTTACTTATACTTGAAAATATTGTAAACATGGTAACCCTAATTTTATAAATGGCGCGTGGTTTATAAAATTATGGGATTTCTATTTATAGAAAGTTTTTTAAAACAAAATTAGAAATGTTTTAAAAATAACTAGTGTTATAAGGTTGTATGCATGCTTCCTTATACACATTTTGGTAACTTTGTTTTTATCAAAATATTATACCCTTAAAATTAAGTCATTTGCCATCCAAGTATGAAATCACTTGAGTTTGTATTTTTACTCTAAGACAGTCTTAGGTGAATTTGCAAAACAAGATAATACAACAATCGTATGGTCAGACCAGAGACTGTAAAATTATAGATTTTGTATTGGATGACTTATCGAGTATGGTTGGTCAGACCTTCAACCCGAGGCATACGATGGGGTTAAACATGCTACTTGACATTATAATTCTGGATTATATTGCCTTGTGCCCCATAATGGCTAAGAGTTGCACATGTGGAAATTATCTCCCGCAGATTACCTTTTGCGATATACCGTTTCTAGTAGATCAACTGCATTAATGGTAGAACGTCAAGTTGGATCTTAGACCCTTGTAAAATTAATTGTTTATTTATATAAACATGGATAGTTAATTTTTAAAGGGATGTATTATCAAAAATACTAAAAATGAACTTTGCAAGTTCTTTTAATGTATTTATGCAACGTATACCATAAAGATGGGTTTGTTCTTACTAGTGGAAGACAAACTGTGTCTATTTTCCTTGGGAAAATAAGACTATTTCCTATACTTTTTACTTGCAAGAAAAGTTATAATAGGAATAAAAATTATCCTAAAGTTCTAATCGAACTCATACTAAACTTCATGTTAAGTTAAATGGGCTTCTTATTCTTTCAAGATTGCTTCAATATCCTTTTCGATTTGAAATCTTTGAATCATAATAAGAAACTTGGATAACTAGAGAACTTGTGTCTATAGCTACCAAGAATAAAATATCTTGTTGTAAACAAGACATATTTATGAGGTTTGATTGGAAGACAGAAATATCACCGCAATAACATAAAAGGCAATACCTAGAGAACTCGTATCTATAGTTGTTTCCTTAAAACAGTATGAGACGCTACACACCCTTGAGGCAAAGTGAGCGAATAAAGGAGGAATTGCATGCCATTTTTTTAAGTTAATAAATAGCTGAGATGGCTAGAACATGAACACACTTAAATATCTAAGAACATTAGCAATAATGAGTAGACATTCAGTAAATGGAAAGATAGATTGAAATTACTTTCACTAGTGAAGGAACACTCATAATGTTGCTAGATCCAGTGGGAATAATGCATTTTATAAATGAAAATATCAAACTTACAATGTTTTCAAATTTAGTGGGAGTTATGAGCTATTTACCTCATAGGCATCCTATTTTATTTCTGGCTTGACTTGAAATAATAAATTACTTTCCAAGTGTGAAACATCTTATTTAGTAACGAATCACCGTGTATTATCTTAGATAACTTGTTTCCTTTGAGATGTCGCTTCCGTTTAACGTTATCTTTGATAGTTATGCACGATTCCTTATTAATAGACGGAGTTCTATATACACTAGCTATGAGCTTGACACTGCCATATTGTAAATACAAACAAACTAACTAGTGTGGTGTTGTTTTATGCAAATAAGTTATACCATGCACAAGTGGGAGAAATCTTTATTGTGTGCAAGGAACAACTTAGAACAATATGACTAATGGTTTCTTGACTGCAAAGTAAGAAAAGTATTACTCTACTAGGACTCCTACACATTTAATGTATGTAGCCCTATTAAGAGAATGTGTCAAGACAAAAAGGAAAACTACATGATTATGTCTTCTTGGAAATCATAAACATGAACTTTGAAATTAACTTGAAATTATTATTGATTTACTTTAGTTTAAGAATTGTTATGTCTTCTAGTTAAAGACATGTATATTAAGTCCTTTACTTGTAAAAAGATTTATGATGTAAAGTAAAAGGTTATCATGTTATGTCTTCTTGTTAAAGATATGTACATGAAGTTATTGACTTGATCAAAGGCTTGTAACGAATAGTAATGTATTGGATGTTTGTGTCTACTTGTTAGTACATACACATTAAGTCATTGACTTGATCAAGGACTTATAAAAGGATGCAATTGGCTTAGTAACACTATTGATACCATTACGTTTTAACTTAAGTTGGTATAGTAGGAAAAGCCATAAAGTAAAAGATCAATCTGATTGGAATACCACATTTTTATGGTATGTCCAACAAGGGTAATCAAACTATATATAGATATTGTTTTGATTCATGATGACCTTAAACTTATTTAACTCCTAAAAGAGATCAAGGTTAGATAATTGAGTATGTCGTGAATATACCCACTTAGACTCCAGCCTAGTACGTTAATTAAGATAAATGAGATGTATCTCATTATGTCTTGATTGAAGTTCTAAATTTGGTAAAAATCTCTTAGAGATTATTATTGACAAATGCCTAGAACTGTTAAGTGTATCTTGGTAGATACCCAAAGGAAACGATGAGATGCCATTTCTACAACCACACGAGAACAAGTTGTTGTTACTTGTCATGCTGAGTTATTTGAGAATAGTCTCAAATGTACAAGAAACGAGTGGGAGTATTGTAGGTCTTGAATTAATTCAAGAAGAAGATACATAAACCTTCTAAACGCACTAGTGAATGTCATAATGAGGCTAATATAATGTTGAACCTTAGAATGATGATTACTCATATTCATAGATCCACAAGGATACCTCATGATATGTTTTCTATATCAATGGTAAGGATTATGTAGAAGATGCATTATTAGATCTTGGATTTAATGAATGACTCAGAGACTATGAATAAACAGATGCTATCCTAAAGGAGATAATCATATTCTTGGAATTTGTTTTATCTTTAACCTATCAGGTTTAAATGAGTTTCCTTTTAAAGAAGAGACATAAGGACAATATTTGTATACATATTTATTGCACGTCAAATGACATAAGTGTTTACTCATACTTAAGTAATTGATTATGATTAAAACTCCCTCATTTATGAACTTTAAATATATATAAAGATGATAGAATTGTCATACTTGTTTTCTTGGAAAGAAATATGACAAATTGGATTTCAAGAACTCTTTATTAAATGATTACCTTGCGAGGATGATATGTAATCAGATAAGGTTTTGTGAATCCAATATAATCTTTAGAAAATATACAAGAATGCTAGTATCCAAGTATGGATTAATAGCATGCATCTAATGAGCATAATCTTAAGTTTAATTATTAAATAAACCACTTGTTGGATTTGATTTTTTAATTATAAATAAGATAGCTCATGAGTACATCTCAAAGCTAGTGGGAGTAATTGTTTTACTTTTCTAAAATAGATTATGTTTGTTATTAAACATAATTAGAAACAATTTATTTATCTAAGTAAGATTTTATCTCTTAGATTAAAATAGAGTTTCTTGTAAATATTTTAGAAGATGAAACATGTAACCTTGGAATAATATGTTTGATACATATGTGGTGAATTAAGTCTGAGTACAATATGAAATATCATTGAGTGAAACTCGAATGATCTATCTCACCTGATGAGATTAAACACGTGAATGGAAATCATAAGTCCTACTAAAGGATTCATTATGTATATCATATTGTGTATGGGTGATTTGACAACATTGGAATCTAATTGAAAGATATTAGAAAAAACATTCTAGTTAATGTTTAAATTAGAAATTCATTCCTAAAATTAATAATGAAGATACTATGGATATACATTATGCTAATCATAGTAAGATCATTATGATCAACAAAACTTAGGTTTATGTGATATCCAAACATTATTAAAGAAGTGTTCAGAATTTACGGTGGTTTAGCATAGTGTTGTTTGTATACACTAGTGCTTGTTTTAATTGAGATGATACTTTATATTTGTAGAAGCAAGTTTTTTTTATCTTATATGATAACATTATTGACTAAATATGCTTGGTTTAAAAGCATAGTTGCATAATAGTATATTAAAAGAATAAGAATACTTTACAGTTTAGAAAACTGTTGAAATGATTATCTTCATTAGGATGTTTTGTGTATGTCATACTTCTTATGGAATGTAATGTGACTAGACTCATGTAAGTTATACTTATAAGTGAGTGCACACTTACAAAATAAAATAACACTCATCATAATTATTCAAAGTATGTTCATGGAACCTATGCCTTACCACTAATTGTGATTGTTGTGGATAAGACATTAGTACTTAACTGGGATCATCATGCACTGATCTTATTTGGTATTTGGATAATGGAACTGTAAGCAGTTGTATTAAACAATGAATTGACATACGTGGTATGATCGTTTTCATTTATACTACTGTGTTCTATATTTGCATGTTTAAATCCTTGAATAAATTTATTTATTCTAAACTATGTCCATTGTTAGTTAACAATATGGGAATATTGTTAAGACAAGACAAATGTGAGTGTTTGGTTGTATTATGGAGAATATGTAAAGATGATTCTGCCAACTTCACATGTTATTCAATGAGGTTGAATATTAGATACCCCACCTGTGTAGATCACTTTATGGATCGGCGTCATTGGGTGCATTACACACATGGTGAAAGTTATGTTTATCCTTAGACTTGAGATGCAAGCAGGTTTTGCATGTATGGATAGCATTTCTTGATTATAAGCCTACCACTAGTCTGTCAAAAGGTAGTTATAAGGGCTATTTTCATAAGTGTTTTGAAGTACATGATGGACACTTGTAGTCAAAATAGAATTTGTTCCTCTACGTGTTTGGGAGTTAGATACTTATTGGGCCCCTCGTTGGGTTGACCAGATGTGTACGTGGCCGCGTCCAAATTGTAGTTAAGATGATTCTTTTTACATTTGGTAATCTTGATCAATACAGATGCGAGAAACAGAATCGGTAAACTATGGAATGACTATTGATCCATATCCATATTTAACACTGTGTCTGAAATAAAGAGATAGGACTAACTGAAACCATTAAAGGCAGAGTTGTTTACCAAAACTGCATACTCAGGTATTTCTGGGAGCATTGATGTTGTTGCTAGACTATTTGTCAATGTTAATGACCATGACATTCGCAAGTGGGAGCTGTTGGTTTGTGCTCATGCCATACATATATTTATACTGCTAGGAATACGTGAGCCTACGGGGTCATACACGTTATACACATAGATATCACTCTATTGGTATATATTTTTATATTAATTATCTATATTTATATTATTATCTGATATATAGATATTTTATATATATATACATATATATATATATATAAAATATAATATAAGTGTATATTTATTATATATGTATAAATACTCGATTAATGTATATAATAATATAAGTGTATATTTAGTATGTATATTAATATTCTAACGATAGAATACTAACGGTCGTTAATTAGTTCGTTTATGAATAATTAACTATAAGGTTTTTTAATTAATGCGTAATTAAAAGTAATTATCCATAAATATTAGAAAAGTCAACACCAAGAGTGTTTTAGGTTAATATGGGGCCAGCAATATGGAAGGAAAAGAAGAGGGACTAAAGTGTCAAGATTAGGTATGCCTTTGTCTCAAAGTATGGAAACCTAATCCTACGCTATAATAAAGGATCTCCCGAGACCTCATTTATTAATCTTTCCCTTCTTCTCTCATCTTGTAATAGAAACAAAAACAATACACTTTAGGTTTTTGGTTTTTTTGATTACTTGAGTATTTCTTGAGCGTTTGGTTTGTGGAACTGCTTGTGGGTTAGTATTGTTGAGTGTTGTAGTGTATGAACCGGAGTGGAGGTTACTGTACTTCAGTAACTTAGAGGTCTTTTGTTTTTAGCCTTGTATTCACAACATGTTTGTAACTGCGTGTACTCAAAGAAGTCTCTAGGTCTTCACGTAGCTTGGTTTCTATTTGGTATGTTTTCTGTTTATTGTTTATGTTAATTATAAGTGCTATATGAATTAGATCCGTTGTATAGCTCGTTTAATATTCTTGTAATATTAGGTTATTTAGATAACGATTTCCAACAACCTTCCACCAATCTTTTTAGTCGAAGCATTACATATGGTTGTCTATTTACTAAACCTCATTCCCTCCACCGCCATTCAAAAAGAAATACAATGCACCAAACTCTTCATCAAGCAACTTGACTATTCATGTTTACATACTTTTCGATGCCTTTGCTACCCACATCTTTACTCCTCAAACAAACTTGCACCTTGCACTACCTCTTGCATCTTTTTGGGATATCGTGCGTATCATCGTAGATATCGATGCCTTCACCTTTCCACCAACAAAATTATCCTTTCCCGCCATGTCGCGTTTGATGAACTTTAATTTCTGTATGGCTCCATTGCACCTATCCACCCACCATCACACACAATCCTTGACCCACATCTGTCACCTATTTCTCGTCACGTTATAAACATGTGGAAACGATTACAGGTGGAACTAATTACTCCCACATCGCATACCATCCTGGTCCAAAACCCTCCAACCCAAATTTCTATGGACCTAACTCCTACGACCCAAACTACTCTGACCCATACCTCTACGGCACAACCTACTCTGGCCCAAAACCTACTTCCGCATACGACTCAACCTACTCGAACTCATCCTATGGTCACACATGCTCAAGTTGGCACCATAAAGCCCAATCCTTGATTTCACAGCCATACTTCTCATATTTCTCCTCTTCTCAAGTCTGCCTATGTTGCCTTATCTGATCCTAATTGGCGAGATGCTATATACGATCAATATAATGCGTTAATTCAAAATAGTTCTTGGATTCGTGTTCCGAAGCCACCCAATGTGAATGTGGTTCGGTCTATGTGATTGTTTCGGCATAAATATCATGTTGATGGCTCGTTAAGCAGGTATAAGGATCGTCTCATAGCTAAAGTACATAGCCAACAGTTTGATTTTGGTGTGATGAGAAGTTTAGTTCGGTTGTTAAACCGGACACTATTCGTATTGTACTCAGCCTTGTTTTTTCTCGGAATTATCTCATTCACCATATTGATGTTATGAATGCATTTTTAACGAGGACCTTTCTTAGACGGTTTATATGTATCAGCCACCAGGTTTTAAGGATTTGAGGTTTACACACCATGTCTGTCAGTTACAGCGGTCCTTGTATGGGTTGAAACAGGCACCTCATGATTGGTTTCAACATTTTGCATGGTATGCTCTTTGGGTTGGTTTCTTTTCGAGTCGATGTGACTTGTCCTATTTATATATCATCGTGGTACTAAGGTTTCATATTTATTGATATACATTGATGACATTATATTGACAACTTCATCTACACATTTACTGCATCGTATTATCTCCTTTCTACATAAGGAGTTTGATATGACTGATTTAGCGGCTCTTAACTATTTATTTGGTATTTCGGTTACTCGTAACTCTACAAGCACGTTTTTTTCTCAAAAGATGTATGCGATGGAACTTCTAGATAGGGCCCCTATAGATTCTTGTAATCCTACTCAGACTCTAGTTGACACAATATCCAAGCTTGGTGCTGATGGGGATCCTGTATCTAATCCTACATTATATCGCAGTCTTGCAGGTGGTTTAAAATATCTAAGGTTATCATAAGTTTACTCATTCTGACATTTCTTATGTCGTTTAGCAGGTTTGTCTTCATACGCATGATCCTCGGGAGCCTCATTCTTCAGGCCTTAAGCGTGTTTTACGGTATGTACGTTGCACGTTGGACTTCAGACTTCAACTTTATGCATCTTCTACTTGTTTTCTTGTGGCTTATTCTGATTCTAATTGGGCTAGTTATCCCACTACGAGACATTCTACTTCCAGTTATTGTGTGTTCATGGGGAATAATCTACTTTCATGGTCATCCAAGTGGCAACACACCCTCTCTCGATCTAGTACTAAGGCTGAGTACAGAGGTGTTGCTAATGCAGTGGCAGAAACCGCATGGCTTCGTAATCTTTTTCGTGAAGTCCATACAACATTGTTGTATGCTACTCTGGTTTATTATGACAACGTTAGTGCTATTTATTTGACGGCTAACCCTGTATAGAATCAACGGACCAAACACATTGAGATTGATATACATTTCGTTCATGACATTGTTACTCGAGGACATGTTTGTATTCTTCATGTACCCTCGCATTACCAATATGATGATATTTTTTTTCACAAAGGGTTTGTTGTCCGCCTCGTTTGAGTAGTTTCGTTCCATTCTAAGTATTCGGTCCCCTCCGCTCAAACTGCGAAGGAGTGTAAGACTTATAGTTTGCCTTCGATCTTTATTATTTTGTTGATTCGGCCTAGCCCATTTGCATTAAGTCTCTAGAATAATCCGATGGGATTATATATTGTCAGAGGCGGATCCAGAACACTAATTTATTGGGTGCATAGTTTTTTGCCCATATATAAAAGGTTTTGATGGTAAATACTTTTTTTTTATTTCACATGTTAGTGAATTAAGTAATATTTACATGACACGAAATTTTGGAACCAAATTCATTTTGAAAACATCAAAAATATTTAAGAAGATTTACACTACGTGACAAACAACCATCGAGTTTCCGTAAACTTCTAAAACTCTTTTGATCCGCCCATTGCAATGACCTTTATTTAATGAGCAAGCAATAATTATAACTCTAATAATAGTATTATGTCATCCATTTTTCGTTTGGATATTCAACTGTTTGAACATTTAATTCATATCGATCCATATAAAAATACCGGGTTCCACAAAAAAAGTTAGTGAAAATGTTGATAACGTGTCAAACACCCATTGAGATCCTCAAAAAACAAGAAAAAAAAAAATGGGTTAATCCTAACCACTTATTTTTTCATCATCCACTTTCTCACATTTTTCTTAAAACTCAAATATCTAACAAACGATAAATCGTTAAACGAAAAAAAATACACCATCGCGACGAGTATTTTTTTATTTTTCTATAGAGGGGCACTTATATATACTTTCGACGATTTATATTTTTTCGACGAACTTTTTTTTTCAAGCACGTAAGAAAAACAAATCTCATGGATTTTTTGAAACATCAATGAGATTGTGATACAAATCTATGTGTTTTTTTTAGACGTGATTGAAAAAAACGGAAAAAAGTTCGTCGAAGTACGCATCGAGTAATTTTTTATCTTTCTATTTTTAGGGTAAAGGGTGGGGGGGCACTTCTATATACTTTCGACGGAAACTCTCTTTTATCGATTTCTTTTTTCATCCGTCTGGTCAAAAATCACATGAGATTTGTATCACAAATCACATGTGATTTTATGAAATCACATGAGATTGTGATACAAATCTCATGTGAATTTTATGTCGACCGTTAATTTTTTCAGATGTGATTTCTTCGACGATATTTTTTTGATTTTCTTTTTTTTTCAATCACGTCTTAAAAAATCACATGAGATTTGTATCACAATATCACATGTGATTTTAATTCACGTGTGATTGGTGATATCAAATTAATGTGATTTTTTCAGACATGATTGAAAAAAAATCGGAAAAAAGTTCGTCGAAAGTATCACAACGAGTATTTTTTTTTTCTATATAGGGCACTTGTATATACTTTCGACGAACTCTTTTTTCAATTTTTTTTTTCAATCACGCCTGAAAAAATCACATGAGATTTGTATCATAATCACATGTGATTTTATGATCACATGTGATTTTATGAAATCACAAGAGATTTTTTTAGACGTGACTGAGAAAAAAAATCGAAAAAAAAGTTCGTCGAATGTATATAGAAGTGCCCCTCTATAGAAAGATGATTTAATTCTCGTCGCGATGGTATGTTTCATTTTGCGTAACGATTAACGGTTTGTGAGATATTTAATTTTTAAAAAATATGTTGAAAGTGAGTTTTTTAATTAAATTAAAATAAGAATTAATCTAAACCATTAGATGAAAATAAAATGGATGGACAAGATGGAGCGATTTATTTTTTTTACCATTTTCTTATGAAACTTTTCTCATTATATTAAGGTTATGGTAATGCATAGGGCTGTAAACGAATCGGACAAACACGAACGGATCCTTGTTCATGTTTGTTCATTTAATTTAAACCGGACAAATAAATGAACACGAACGCTTAAACGGACGAATTTTCTTGTTCATGTTCGTTTATGTTCGTTCATTAAGAAACTAAACGAACCTTAAACGAACATAAACGATCGAACATAAATAAACGTAGAATAAAACATTAAATTTATCAAATTATGCATAATGTTTTGTTTTATAAATGTTATTTTGTTTAAACATACCCGTTTTAAATACGGATATAAACAAATAAATGAACATAAACGAACGTTAATTGATGTATAATCGGACGTTCACGAACATAAACGAACGGACGAAACTTTTGTTCACGTTCGTTCATTTAACTAAACGAACGTAAAATAATGTTCATGTTCGTTCATTTAATAAATAAACAAACATAAACGAACTTTTTACCGGACGGTTCATGAAATGTTTACTGAACGTTTAGTTCGTTTACAGCCCTAGTAATGCATGCTCACTGAACACATGTTTGGGTGTAATCGTTTACGTGAAAAAGATTCAACATAATATTAAACGTTGTATCAAGTAAATTTACTTATATATATAATTACTGAAGTTTTGTTAAGTTAATACGTGGATTGTGCTTGAAGATAAAACTTTTAAAAAACATTTTGTTACTTGTTTACAACATTTTATAAAGGGCAACTTTTATCATTTCGTCCAAGAGATCACAAAACTCAGGACGGAACTTGAATGAGCCTATACTAAATTTAATAAGAGTTCAATGCTAAAAAAAGGTGACAAGACACTTATTGTATTTAACCAACTATTATATTAAGTTGTTCAATATGCGTGACCTAGATGGGGTGCGTACATGCACCTATTGCTTAGTTATGTCCATATTAGTGGGACGATAGTAGGATGCTAACACCAAAGAAAAACAAAAGATAACCATTAACCAAGATGGTTCTCCTTAGCACTTCTCCATTCCCACAAAAGTATGATCGAAAAGCTGAACTCACAGCGTTTGATGAAGCAAAAACAGGCGTCAAAGGACTTGTTGAAGCCGGAATCACTGAAGTCCCTCGAATATTCCACATACCTTCACCTCAAAACCTCAACTCCAACCAAGAATCACATTCAAAACTATGTCCTCCCACTATCGATCTTGAAGGGATCCACGAAGATCCAGTCAAGCGAAAAGAAGTAATCAAGCAGGTCAAGGATGCATTTGAGACGTGGGGATGCTTTCAAATGGTGAATCATGGAATTCCATTAAGTATTTTGGAGGAAATGATGGAAGGGGTGAAACGGTTTCATGAGGATGATGCTGAGGTGAGGAAGCAGTGGTACAAAAGAAATGGTGGCGGAAAGCGTAGGGTGGTGTATAATACCAATTTCGATTTGTATACTGCACCCATGGCTAACTGGAGGGACACTTTTTATGTCACAATGGCTCCAAATCCTCCTCAACCAGACGAGTTGCCACCACAATGCAGGTCTCACTCTTTTGTCCATTCATCTATTATTTTTTTAGATAAATCGAAATATATACGTGGGACTGTAGAATGAGTTGAATATAACAATACCGATAGACAGGAAGCTGCTTAAAAACTATATTTGGCCTCCGATCCCTTCGCTAAAGGCTTGACCCGCACATAAACTTAGCTTAGATGAATATGAAAATACAGTAATTTAAATAACAAATCAGTACTCTAATACAATTTTTTTAATTCTTAGAAACTTATCATACTGACAACGATTACTATTTGTAGAATATTAGACTCAATGATTCTTGTGTTTATTACGATATTCTTGCAGAGACATTTTGTTGGTGTACTCGAGCCAAATGATGAAGCTAAGCAGTTGTATGTTCGAGTTGATATCTGAGGCTCTAGGGCTCGACCTTAATCACCTTGGTGACATGGGATGTGCTGAAGGGCTAGCTGTTCTTGGCCATTACTATCCTTCTTGTCCACAACCCGAGTTAACATTAGGCACCTCCCCCCACTCCGATACCAGCCTCATCACGATTCTTCTGCAAGACCATGTTGGTGGTCTCAAGACTTTATATCAAAACCAATGGACCGATATTCCTCCCATTCCAGGAGCACTTGTAGTAAATGCTGGAGATATTCTACAGGTATGACTCGAAATCTCTCAATCTAGCTAAGATTAAATACGATTTTGTTGATCTTAAAAATCAAGGTATAGTGTACTAATACATGGAACTTTTTCAGTTGATTACAAACGACCAATTCGTCAGCGCAGAACATAAAGTATTGGCTAAAAAGGTGGGCCCAAGAATTTCAGTGGCATCTAACATATCATCAGGTCTGGTTGAGACTGGGAAGATTTTCGAGCCAATAAAGGAGTTGCTATCAGAATACAACCCAGCTAAGTATAGAGCCACAACTGTGACAGAATATGTAAACTACTACAGGAAAAAGGGACTTGATGGGATTTCTTCTCTTTTGCATTTTAAGATCTAACTACTTGCATAGGCATCGCTAGCTTCAGGAATAGTGATGTCAAGATGAAGCGTTACCTTTCATGTTCGTCGCATGTTTTATAAGTAGTCCGTTGTGGAAAATATTATTTTTGGTAATGTATTGTTCTTTGAATTATTTGTGTTATGGGTTATGTGTAAATCTAGAAAATATATGTACAAGTTTAAGGTTTAAAAAGTAGATCAATGAACGCTTATTTTCTCCCCAATGACAAGTGTTTTGTAGCTTGCCATATTTAAAGAACAAGACGCGAGGCTTTTCTTGAATTAGAAACATGAGTTGTATTGTGTTTGGCTAAGGGCTTACGAGCTTATTAGTTTATATGTGTTAAATAAGTCGAAACTAAGTGTTTGGTTAAGCTTATATGACTGAGCTTATATAAAAAAACGTTTATACACTCATTTAATAATTACGCCTATTTTATTTTTATGTACTTTTTTGTCATTTTATCTTAAACCAAACACTTAGCAAAAGATTATAAGCTCATGATATATAAGTCATAAGCCGCATGGGCAGTCCTAAGCCTTTCTTTTTAACAACGACCACTCATTTATGAAAAACAACTAGCTAAGTTGCTAGAAGTGTATCAGATAAGGATACAAAGTGTACAAATACATAATGTGTCGGATAGTATAACGTTTTTGTAGTTAAAATATAAAAGTAAAAGGAGTTTCTATTGAAGTCATATCAAACAAATCAAAACGACTATCCCATCCCTACATATATACATTAAAGAATGACACAAATTATCATTTAAAGGAAAAACACTAAAAAAAAACATTTACCTCGTATCATCTTCTACCACCCTCATCTAAATTCTAAATGGTTGATCTTTCTTTTGCTTTCTTAAAAAACAAAACTAAAAACACTTACCACTCTTATATATGTTTGCTTGTGTACACTTTTCCCAAAATGAGTGTAGCACATCAAAAAAAAATTAGATTGCCACAAACAAATTGCACTTCGTCCGTATGTGACAACTGACACGTGCCACCAATGGCTCAGCTGTGGCTCCGCCCATGATCACTCATCCAATCTAACCAATTAAAAGAAAACTAAATATTAATAATCTATGAAGAGAAAACAGCCGAATTGCTTTGATTATGGTGTTTTCCCTTGAAATTTTTAGTCAAAGAATGCACGGTTCCTAAACCTCCGGATGAGCCCGCTCCAAAGCAATTCTTTTGTTTTTTGAGCGAAGGTGAATACTAAGAAATCTAGCAAGTAACTAGAGAAAAAAGGATTACAGACAAATATTGGATTATGTCATGAATCCAATTGATCTAACATGGAAAACAATTCCTACTATTGTGAGAGATCCATGAGTGAGACAAAGTTATTAATGTCGTTGCATAATGTGTCTTTTCTTGGTGGCTTAATATCAAAGCAAGTGTTATTCTGGTACCGCCATATAATTGAGGTGGTGGTTTACTACCGCATCAAAACAAGTTTTGATCAAGCTGAAAATATTGGTTAGATCAACCCATGAGATTCCAAAGCTGGGAATATTGGTGACACGGGGCATCTTGTTGTGTGTAGGTCAAATGATCATGTTGCCTCATTTTTAAATTTTAGCATCTAATATATCTAGCTAGTTTTTTCGAACGGGGGACATTCACATATCTGGTAATCCAAGAAATTAATGACTCAAGATAGAATCATGAAGTGGCAACATGGTGTAAATCTGCAATGTCCTCTGGGTAAAGGTTGTGAAGATAGCCATGATCACTTGTTCTTCCAATGTAGCTATGCAACAAAAGTCTAGGACAAAATACAAGTGAAAAGAAAAATGAAGAATGTTTCTAATTCTATGTATAGTGTGGTGGATAAGATTGCTGAGAGGCCTTTCAGAAATAACATATGGAGCATTATGCAAAGATTAATTATCTATGCTATAATTTACTACATATGGCAGGAAAGAAACAAGAGAATTTTTAAGGATGAAAAAAATATCTAGTGATAAGTTGAGTAAAAGTATTGAGGAGAATATAGAGAACATGCTAAAAACTCTCAGTGTTAAAAAATCTAACGCAGTCTTGTTTGTTGCTAAAGAATGAGATCTGCAATGGTCCCAAAACAAGTTTGTGAAAGTGATAATGTAAATCAGTTGTATAGCGTGGAATTCGTTTAGCCTGATGGTTGCATGAATGTTTAAAGGGGTGTTTGGAAGAAGATCTTAAAGCCAAATTCTTAGCATTTACTGTCATGACTTAAAAAGATATGGTTAGTAATAGTCTTTGCAGACCATTATAATAGGCGAGGTCCTTATATCTTGGAGTTTTCCTAGGTTTTCATCGTCACTAATATTAGTTGGCCTTGGGAAGGACCGGTATCATGTATCTGGGTCAGTTTGGTTATTACTAGATAAATGTACCATAAGGAAGGCTTCCCCATTATGAAAGGTAAATGGTCTGGGTGGGCATTGCATGTTGATTAGAATAAAGAGTAATGAAAGATGACACGGGTCCTATCAATGCATTACCAAAGGAGGTTAGGGATGTTATAATTAAGGGTGAATGTTTCTTACCTACTGATGCATGTGCCTCTTTTCTTCTTAAACCAAGTAGTGAGGTTGAGCTGCTAGTTGGTTTTTAGAAGTAAATGTGCAGAAAATGTAGCTAATTGAAAAGTGCCCCTCAATTATTGTGAATGGGTGCTATATCCTTTATGATAATGCCTTTTACATGATTGCATAGTTTATTGTGGATGGTGGTTGAGT
>BQNB010057895.1:0-17691 GCA_026074375.1 Tanacetum coccineum
ATAACATTTGTGGTCTCAACGACTCACTAAAACATAATTTACAATGTGATGGGTGTTTTGCCAAACACCTATTTTTACCTATTTTACATTCTTCTTTTGACCTGTTTGCATACATTTTTATACAAGACTATAACAAAAGACTTTGACACTTGACAATCACGTTTACAAACCATTTTACGTCACTTGGGGGTTCAACATCGATTTGAGCTCGATATCTAGTACTAAGCTCTATGCATAGACCAAACATTTCTAATCCTTGCTTCCAAATTCTAGGCCTTTATTCAAGACCTTACTTTCTTCACATTGAACCTACAAAACGTTAAACAACTAAACCATAAGCATGAGGCTTAGCAAGTAAACAGAAATAAAATGATATTATACATCATTCATCACATAAGCATCATTTTCATCCATCATTAGTCTATAAGACTACTTTTTGACAACATTAGCACATTACACTTAAAACACATTACATAAGGAACATAAGTCCTAAACCCTTAACCATCTTTAATCATAACTAAATCCTTTTAATTATTATATGATCACATCTTGATCATAACCTAAAATCACCAATTTATTTTAAATAATTAGATTAACTTAACCCCCATTCAAAAACACCTTAATTCTTGATTAAGAACCATAATTATCCAAAACCTCCAATTTAGGTTACATGAACCCTAACCCTTAATTATTTAATTAACTCAAGAGAGAGCTTACCTACCTTGTAAGATTATTGCTACGTGGTATGTGCTTAATTACACATACCTTTTACCTATAAAAACAAGCCTGAATGACCAAAAATGGACATAAAATGCCAAATATATGTTTGTTTTACTTTGTATATTGTGCAAGTAACGGATATTCACTAAAGGAAAAAAAAACGAAGCCAAAACCGACAAAACCGAGCACGGGAATGGAAAGAGCGTGAAAAATCAAAGCCAAAGACGTGTGCATCTTAAATGGACCAACCCGCACCCAAGTAAATAGGCCGGGTAAGCCCATAAAAGCCTTATCTATAAGCCTTATAGTTTAAAAAGCCCAAAGTCTAAAACCACTTAAATCGGCCCAAGTCCATAAACCCTTAAGCCTTTTACATTGTTAGTCCTTGGGGACTAACAAAGATAGTACCTAAACTATTACAACTCTAGTCCCTAAACTATTTCACCCTTAGTCCTAATCTTTACACCGTTAGTCCCTAACCCCTAACTCCCGTTAACCCTGCACCCAAATATACCTTTATCGCCAAACACCACTATTCACCTGTCTCTATCATTATTCCCTACAACCAAACGACAAAACAACATCACACTCCCTTAACATATTCTCCTAACCAAATGACAAATCTACCTTGGCAATCCTATGGTGATTCATTAGTTAAATCAATTCAAGGGTTTAGATTGGGTTCAAAGAAACACAACAAGAAGATCAAAGGCTGAGATTCGTGGCTTGGAGAATACTCTCTCACCCTCCTCACAGAAGAAGCACAAGTCCAATACCTAGAACTTTCTCCTTCATCTATAAATAGGTCCATTAGGGCAGCCATTGAGGATATCTAGTGTAATTTAGTTTTAGGAGTAGTGTAATGTTGCTTATTTCCAGCTTAATTTATGCTTATCTTTTATGTATGCAAGCTTTGTAATCTTCTTTTTATTAATAAAAAGTCTCATTTATCTTAAATTGTCTTGTTTTAATTTCTTATTTACTCAAAACTCATTAAGATGTTTTTAAGTTTTCATAAGCTGTTGTTAACTAAAATAGGTGTTACTTGTACAAATAAGCTTTTCAAGCTTATTTGTACAAGCTGTTCATGTTTCATTACAACTTAGTTAAGTATTAAGGTTTTGAGCCTTTTGGATGATAAGCTAGCAATGGATGAGCTTATGGGTTTGGATTCAGCTTATTGACAACAAGCTAAATCCCTAGAGCTTTAGGTTCACTCAATGAGCTAAGGACTGAGTTTTTTTCCTTTTATATGCTTTCAAATTGCTTATTTGCTAAACTGCTTAATTCTGCTTATTTTTGCTTGTTATTACTTATAAATGCTTATTCTGCCTTTTATTAGCTTATTATGTTAGTTTAAGAGCCTAGTTTTAGTTAGAATATAGCTTATTAGTTTCTGTCACTTTTCATGGTTAAAATAGCTATTTGGTTCAGCTTATTAGTGCAACTTATATTTGTGTGCTTATTTTTCCTTCTTTCTTGCTTACTTGTCAATCTCTAGCTTAGTTATTAATCTATTTATGTTTATTAGAGGTTATTCAAATCTGTTTTAAGCTTAAAATGATTCTAAAAGATTTAAAGGGGTGTTTGGCACAATGCTTGTGTTATTTTTGGTCATTAGGACAGGTTTAGTAAGCTTAAATTAAGCCTTAAGTTTAGTTTTAGTTAGTTTCATTTTAGTTTTCTTAAGTTTAAAGTCTGTTTTATAAGTTTCTAAAATCTGCCATATTGATAGTTTCATAAAATGCTTTATTAAGCCTTGTCTTTTAATTTGCATATCAAGTGTGTTTATTAAAGCTTAATGTAGTTCAAAATATATCAATGTGAATCTGATTTGGCTTGGTTTAGCTATTTGAATCCTATTGTCAACAATTGTTAAGAATTTAAGGTTTTAAGGGCTATTTATGAAGCTTAATTAAGGTCAAGTTATAACTTAGTTTAGGTTAGGTTTTGTTGGATTTAGCTTATCACATGATAAGTTCAATCTGTTTTTAGAATTTAGCTTCTTTCTTTAGCTTATTATGCTTTTATGTTAGCTTAAAATCAGTCAAAAGTCTTTTGGTGTCTGTCTTTAAGGTCTGCTGTCTTAGCATATTTTTAAGTCTTTTTCAGCTAATTTTAGGAGCTTATTTTAAGTCATTTTAGCTCATTAGGTCTAGGGCTTGAACTGTTTTCAGCTTATTTGTTTTCGAAGAGCTTATTGAGTCTTAGAAGTAAGTTTTTAATCTGTCATTTTCATTTCAAAAAGCCAAAAGTAGTAGTGTAATATGTCTATTTCTCTTTGCTTTTCTAGATTATTTCTTAGGCTTATTTGCTTGTGTCCAGCTTATTTGAGTCTTTTTGGTAGTGATGTTCATCTGTTTTTTGTTAGTAGCTTTTCCTGAGTGCTTATTTGTTCAAATTTCTAGCTTAAAATGTTGTATAAAGTCCTTTTAGTCTTTTCTATGTCTACTGTCTATATATTTTTTTTGTGCTCTTACACCTTATGTGTTTTGCTTATTTCTTCTCATTTATGCTTATTAGGTTAGGATCTAAGACTGTTTCAGCTTATTTAGTTTTATAGTTGCTTTTTGAGTCAAAATGTCTAAATAATTTTAGCTTATTACTTCAAAAAACTTAAAAATCAAATCTGTCACTTTTCTTTAGCTTTTTATTAGCTTAATTTTAAGATTTGTTAATAAGTTGCTTCATTAAAGTTGCTTATACTTATGTTTACTTTAGCTTTTTCAAGTAAAAAAAATGTTTTTTTTAAAAAGGCAGCCACAGGTTTCAAACCTGTGACCTCCCCCTTATACTAGCCCACACCTTAACAACACACTCCGCTACCACTCGCCCTTGGGTCTTTTTCATTTAGAGTTTGTAGGATTTAATATTTAACACCTTTTTAGCCCTTTAAGCCAACAACCCTATTTTGCTTATTTCCACCTTATTCCAATAAGATGTGAGACCCAACTTATTTTTCCTAGGATCAGATTAGTTAGAAGTACTTTTCTTGAAATTTTCAGAATTTTCTAAATTAGTTTAGTATTTTTAATTAATTTTTTAGATTAAATCAGTTTTTAATTCATAATAAATAAAATAAAAGTCAAAAAAATATAATTCTTTTTTTTAAAATTTTCTTTTATCATTTAGGACCTTTAAAAATAAAATTTGCTTTTGTAGGGTTTAAATTTTGAGATTTAGGTTTTTAAAGCTCGGGTTTTGATCCCGTTATCGTTTTTCGTGTTTTAACTTTAATTGCTTTCGTTTTTAGCTTGCCTTAATTTGTTTTTCCATATTATTAGTAGAAATAGAATACGAATAAAAAAATCATTGAATCATTCAATCACGCGATCATGAACTTAACCTCGATTCTCAATTCACACCTCGTCGGGAAACGACCCGGGAAGTTTTTTTTGGATTTTATTTTGCTCAAAAGTAATCCTTCTTAAAAACCTTACGGAATACTTACTCACTCTCTCTTATTATTTAATATTTTGGTTATATATTATATTATTAAATATTATGTACTTAGGCAATTATAAAATAAATATATAGAATAATATATATATATATATAAATATATATATAGCTAAAGAATTATCACTACGGCTCTACCCTTAATTTGAAAGCATGTTTCCCTATCACTAGATCATTAAGACCACCATAATTTTCCCTCTTTCTTGATTGTGTCGACACAGCCTACATACATATACACTTTCTAATCATTTGGAACGTTATGGAACTCCTAGATATTAATTTGGTGCAAGTATTACAATTAGGCAAGAATGGTCCCTCAAGTCCTCTTTTCTTATATTTGTGCCACATTATATTTTCGACTACATTATTACATATGGTTTGACTTAACCGATACGCCGTATCCATACCCATGGATACGCCGTATCCATGCTAGACTACCAATACTCCGTATTCATTAACCCAGATATGCCATATCCACTCTTATATCAATACGTCGCAGTCATACTTACCAATACGCCGTATTGGTTCTGACAGACAGATGCTTAAGTACCTTGGCACATTTAGACTATTAAAGTCAGTACGAAGCCATGATTTTAGTCAAGGATGGGCAAAAAAAATATTAGTGTTTGGCCTGCAAATTAATATCGCTAACACGATAGTTTATTCTTAAAGATGTAGCCATTTTCTAGAACAAGTAAAAAGAAAAAATAAATTACTACCTAAGATAAACAAAAACTCATAATTAAAATAATTTTAAGGAACACTACATAATACAACAATATTATACGATTCAAATCCATATAACAAAAAATAGATGAATTGTTATTGCACTAAACTAATAGGAGAGTGTTTCAAAATGCATGAAATCTTAATATTAAGGAGTCAAGATGGCCAATTGAACTTAGAGGGACTAATGCAGCACAAGTCAATTAAATATATAGGATTCTATTAAAAAATTTAGGGTTGGCCAGGGCCTACCCAGCCTATAACGTAGCTCCGTCACTGATTAAAATCATAGTCAAACTTACATAATGGCCCTTTTCATAATTAAATACTTAAAAACCGGTTTTAGGGTGTTACTGTGACAACCCACTTTTTCAGGTCATTTTACGAAAATAAACTCACAACTATTTACTTTGGACTTTTACGCGTTTACTTTTATTTGCAACCGTTAAGTTAAATCGCGTAAATTAAAAATAAACAATCAACGTAAACCGGCATTAAATAAATAAATGTGAAGAATATCAAACATACAACAATCTATGAAATAAAATGAAGAAATCTAGAGAGAGAGAGTGTGGTTAGACACTTTAGAGAGAGAAAAGAATGTGTATTATGAAAATAAACCAACAACCCTTTCCATGGCATGGAAAGGGTATTTATATGTGTTTACATAGCCGGCCATAGGCTTGGCCCAATTAGCTTAGCTAAGTTCTAAATATTAACTATGAGCTACTTAACGATATTTTGGAAGTGACCGATACTTTTTTGTATTTCTAACAATCTCCCCCTAAGGAAGGTCACTCTAATTTACAAAAACTTAATCTAAGCCGTCTTGCTCGTATTCTTGAGTCTTTATCTTTATCTTGTGAAATGTGTCTTTTGACTTTAGGCTTGAGCTTATTCCTTTAGCTTGACTTCTATATGATCTTGAGCTTCTTGAGATCATCATCAAAATATCATCTCTTTTCATCATCTTGTAATCTATTGCCTCTTATGATCTTGTAACTTTTGGACCGACATGCTTATACCTTTCTTTATCTTGAAAGCTTGTATAATCATCTTTCTTGAAATTCTTTAACTTCAACACTTCGACATTTCAAGGAAGACGTGCAATATTAGAGTAGCGGAAGTCATTTGAAACATGCACTTTAGCCTTCATAATGTCTTTACATGTGTTGGTCTGGTATGAGCAAGTGGCTATGAATTCGACTCGTCATCGGTTAACTGCTGCCGTCGTCGAGAAAACCTGCATGAATGGGTTAGTGATAAACAACATATTTGGATGAAAGTGTCTTTGTCACTTCGTCGAATACGGTTGCAATAACCACAGTTCCCTATTAACCAGTATAAATACTGCCTGTGATTAGGTAGAATGCAAGAGAATCTCCTTGACAGGGTTTCGGAACTACACTAGCCGTTCTCATTACCAGAGCTTCTCAAAGCAGACAACACGGTAAGAGTGAATCGGTAAGTTACTATCTTCCCGATTGATTCGTTAATTCGTTTTCAGCTTTCCTATGTCTAGATACCCTTGTGAGGCTTCCCATAGACATAAGATTGAGAATTGATTTAGGAAAATCAGTTGGTGTGTTAAGTTGCAAAAGGATTTTATAACACACCAAAAGTTTTATCTTTTTCAAAATTAATCATCCGTCAATTCATAAGATGGACTGAATCGATATCCAGTATCACAAGTTTGATCCATGTAGGATCTCACAAGTCACCTACAACAGAGTTTGTTTGATGTTGGCTCTGGAAGGATTTCCATCGTCACTGTGATTACTTAAGTATCACTATGATGTTCTGGCAATATCACAAGGATAATGCGTAGGAATCTTAAGATATTTACTTGTTTTCATAGTATATGAATAACAAATATATTGGAATAGTGTCCTAATGAGATGTATTGATGATCTCTTATTGGATCTAGACTCGATAGTGCATTTTTGTTTTAGTAATCAGAGGTTGGAGTAGACTGCCGCCTTTTCAATACCAACTAATTCGGAGTGAGAAAGTCAATAGAAATGTGTTTAATCTCAACAAGAGTCTTTTGAGAGACTTTAAGTGGCTAGAGAGGGTTATACATTGCATCACTGGGTCCATGATGACTATCTTTAATACCAGATAACAGCTTAGTGTTTCTGATAGCATATGTATTGACCCAGTTTCTGTCTAGGTGTAAGGAGGGCTTCTTTCTTTTCACCATTTATCTTTACATTTATTTTTCATTCTTCAACCCCTTGAATGCTTACTAAGACTTCATCACTAACACCTCGTTGGGTTTGTTCCAGTGTTAGCCCTGTCTTAGTCTGCATTATCTCCTTTCTCACTTTTACTCATTTTGTATTATACCTAAGGACTTCTATTCTATCTAATGGAATATCCCTAGGTAGATCCCTCTGGATCTGGATGGATCATGGGAACGAATACCTAACCTTAACCACCTTATAACTCCATAAAATTAATTACATGTTCGGTCTTTGGGTATTGTTCTCATAGCCTTAAAACCATTTGAAAAACTCAGTCAAGGTACTGAAAAACTTTTTGTACCTTAATGTTTTCTTTTCCAAAATTGCCCCCCCTGCATATATGCATCGATATTTGAAATTGTTTTGCACATATGAGGAAGAAGCTGCACTAGAGTCGTTTAAGATCACATCATTAGCCTTATATTTTAATCATATTTTCTCCTCTTATCAAAAATGTCAAGTCTCTTAGTATTTTGGATATCAATTGATTCAAATATATTTGAAAACTTTTTGGGGAGAAAAATGTCCCGATTGTTGACAAGCCTTATTAGGAATATTTTAAATGCTCCCCCCTCAATTTATAAGGGTAATATATATAGTGTTGAGTACGTTAATTTGAAAAAATTTGAATTTATTGAAAAATTAATGAAAATTCATACTCAAACACTATATATTTGCCTGCTTTACAAGTCTACACTACATATTTTACATATTCACAAGATAGATAAGGAGACTGGACCTTTTATGAAAGAAGATAGAGTATGACAAAATCATAATGTCCTCTACATCAGCTGTAGTCCATCTCAAGATCTCGAGCACCAACCAATCTTTCCAAATTCCTAAGGATCCGTCTTTCCCGCATCTGCTTGTCAATGAGTTCTACTATAAGCCTTGACCTCCTCTTGTCTGTAGCTGACCATTTTCCCTTAGACATCTCGTTGTTGTATCCTAAGCGAAAATTAAGTACTCTGTGATGAAGTTTGTCACGAACTAACTTGAGAGCCCTGCCCGAGAACTTTTAGAGCTCATCAGCCCGCATGACTCTATTTTGTTTGTTCAAGTCTTCATAGACAGTTCCAGGTGGATCAAACGATGGTGTGTATAGTTCTTTAACAAAGATTCTGGGAAAATCATGTTGAGGTTTTGTGAGATTAAGCTTTTTCTGATAGCTTTCTACACCAAGCTGGACATCCTCGACTCTTCTTTTGATGATGAGACTTCTAGTAAACATGTGCAATGCCACTACCAAGTCAACAATATCACTGACTTTGAGGTTGAATAACTTGTGTTGAGCAACAACAAGAATCATATCCTCTATGTCGTTCAGGTGTAGATTCACAAAGTCACCGTCTTTGAACTTCTATTTTTGATGATCAGCTCTTCTCACCACTATTTCTTCCAAATAACCATAACCATGCAGTTTATTGATCTTCACACTAACCACACTTAGAATCTTCTGAGTTGAGTAGACATCATGCTCAGAGAATTTGATGATTTGAGACCTGTAGAAAAGCTGTCGCTTGGGACCCTAATGTTTGATTCCACGTTCAACATCTTTGTTATAACCTACTTTGGTAACACTCCATAGATTAGGGATCATGTCTTCAATACCCACTAACTCGTATCTTGCAGCCTTTATCTTCGTGATGGACGTAATATACTTGTTTTCTGGATCTGATGCTTTTAGATATTCAAGTTCGTTGTTGAAGAAGTATTCTGAAGGTACGGTTAGACGACCTGGATGACCTTTCAAAGGAATATGTTTGCTCAAGTCATAGGGACAACGATCTCCTTTAGGATTGTTCCAGTCAAGTTAGTCAGTCAATGCTTTGTAACATTCTTTGATGTTGTACTCGAGCTCAATGCTACTTTGGCATGTGCCTTTCAGAAGGTTATAGACGGGACTAACTAAGTGTGCTTTTGTGAGCTTGTCTATCTTCAGACGATTCATCGCAAACTTGGAGAAATCGATAGGAGTGGCCATGAGTTCATCGAATATAAGTGGATCCTTTGCAGCAAACACTATATTGTTAAACCAAGGCTGTTCAGGTTGATCATTAAAGACTTGACGTGTGTTCCATTCTAGATCTGGAGTAGGAGGTCGTGGAGGTTGTTTGAACCAGTCATATTTTGGAGCTTTATCCTTGGTTTAAGTTGTGTCATCTGGTGGTTGATCAGCATCATTAACCACATCATCAATGGTTTTTTCAATATCATCTGAGGCCATCTCAAAAGCTGGTTCTTTAACTGGTTCTTCTGCAGTCACAGATTTGCTAGATTTAGAAGTTTTGGCAGAAGATTTACCTTTAGATGATTCTCTAGTGGTAGATGATTTCTTTGATGGCCAAACTCTTTGGTTCTACTTCTCTTGGTCTTCTTACCGTGGTTTGGTACAGTTGAAAGGTCTTCGTCATCACGATCTCTTTTTCTTAGAATTTTCTCTGGATCGCTTGACCACGTTCAATAACATCATCAAGGCACAATGATTTGAATAAAGCATCATATAAGGCTTGATGCTTATCATGTGTCAAATAGGAGCGGCTTTTGTCCATCTTAACAAAGAGAATCATCTTTAGTTCATACTCAGACAATGACTCTGCTGCCTTGAGAGAAGATTGAGCTAATGTTGTTGGAGTCTTTTCTAGTGCTTTCTTTACAGTGCTTTGAATCATAGGAGTAGCGAAGTCAGATACTGCCTTTGGTAGAAACTTTGGCAATAGATTCTTGACCTCATTAATAACGTTTGCTTGTACTGACTCTTTAATGACATCCTTGTAATTAACTTGCTGAGGATATTGATGTATAAGTTCTTCAATATGTTTTTGAAGCACCTTTTGAAGTGCATCTCCCAAACTGGATCCAAGATATGCATTTACAGATAAAGGTATTTTAGATCTTAGTGAAGCAAGGAGTGCTGTAGTATGGTCAACCGCTTTGAGCTCTTGAACATATTTCTCCAGGACAGATACTTTTTGACTGATAGCAGGGAGTGGATTTGGAATCGTTGTAACAGGTGGAGCTTTAGTGGTGATTGGTGGTGTAGGGATCGGTGTTGTTGATTGTTGTAGTACAGGTGATACGGCGGAGACATAGTGAGGAAGAGGAAGAGTTGTTGTAGAAGTTACTGTAGGAATTTTTGGTATCATTGAGAGAACTGCGAGCTCAGAGATTACCAAAACAGGTACAGTGAGGACTAATGGAGACTGGATCTGTGGTATCACTTGCTGGATTTGAACGTCCAATAAAGAGTTAATTTCAGCATCTGCAGAATCCTTAAGAGTTCTAATTATAGATTTATCAGAAGAAAGGTTAAGAAATTGATTACCGAAACCTAAAGATACAAATAAGCTAGAGCTTGATGGAGGAAGTTCAGCTTTCTTGTTATCATCCTTTACTTCTTTTGTCTTTTTAGCATCTGCCTTTGCCGTATCAGTAATTTCTTCATCGCCGTTCCTAGATTTTACAACTTCAGCAACTTCAGCATCTTTCATCTCCTTTTCCACATTGTCTCGCACAAATTCATAATTAGTTTCCTCATCGTCAGCCTCTTCAATATCAATACTTTTGTCATCATCATCATCATCTTTCTTTTCTTCGCCTTCATCGGAATACACCCAATCAATTTCTTCATCAACATTTTCTTCTTTAGAGTATTATCTTTCTTCTTTTGATCCCCAATCAAGTATGACATCAGCTTTGGCTTTAGAAGTAACCATTTCCTCATCTGGAACCCTGGTTTAGTACCAGTTCCTTTACTTGAGGTTGTAAGGATGACTGTTGACTCATTGGGAACCCCTGGTGAAAAACCAGTTCCTTCACTTAAGCCTCCAGTAAGTGACTGACTTCTGCTGGACTTTCTGTTGGCTTTGAGTGCTTGCATCGTGTCAGCAACAAGTTGTTCTTCAGGAGTTAGTGTTTGAACACCCTTTAGCTTCTAAGACGGATCATGAGACATATTCTATAACACACTAGAAGTATCTCTGAAGGTGATACCCGATGGTCTTCTTCTAGCAGGCTCGAGGTCAAATTCAGTCACAATCCTTTCATGAGTAGCATGGACTTGCCTTGCTGCTTCCTCTTTCGCAGCCTTAGTTAAGCTCATATATTTTCCCAACTCTAAAGCGACGTATGGTTCCGGAATGATGTTGTCCTCGACTGAGATTGAGACTTTCTTCTTAATTACTCTTCTACTGCTAGTTCTTTTTCTAGCAGGTTCAAAGTCAGATTCATCAGACACTTCAACACTTGCAGGCTTTGGAGAGACAGCTGACTTCTTGCCTTGTAACCCTTTACCTCTGGTTTTCTTCAGAGGTATCAAGCCTGTGGAGTATTTAATGAACATCTGATATGTCTCAGATTGCTTGATATCATCAGTTAGCATTGCATCTGGAATTGCTCGTCCATATTCTTGAACGTCTTCTCCAATTCTGACAAACTTCATTCGGCTCAAAACACCGTCATCTTTGATTGTATGAAGACCAAAAGGTAGTGCTTTAGGAACAGATTTATGAATAGATAGGAAATGATTGATGATGACTTTGATAAATCAAGGATAAGGCATGATTTCATGTCTGCTTTTCTCCAACTGCCTATTGTCAATCTGATATGAGAAGTCTTCCTAAATCAACTCAACATAGTTGACGTACTTCTTATGGAACATACCCCATATTATTGCAACTCTAGATTGACGAAGTCTGTCATTGCTTGTTGTCTTCCTAAAAAGGCACTTGTTGATGATGGATGCTAGGGTTCTCCAAGGTTGGTGCATATGATCAATGAACATTTATGGCATATGAGTCAGTAATCCCTTGTAGCTGAGTCTAATGAGAAATGTGAGTAGTTCCTCTTCAGATGGAGGTACAATGAACTATTTTCCTAGAACTCTTGGGCATATGTCGAGAGCCTGTCGGAACACCTCAACATTAACTAGACATTTCTTGTTTGCTAGCTTAAACTAATAGAATGTAGACTCTTTGACCTTGGTAACTATGTGCCAGAATTGCCGCATGTAGATTTCTAGTACATCAGCAGAGGTAAGGAAGGCCTTGTAGAAGGAAGTGTTCTTGATAACGTCAAGGATGACTTGGTAGGTTTCTTCCTTTGGAGTCATAGTGGGATTAATCCTGATGTTTGTGGAACTGGTCTTGACTCTGTCAACTTTGGGAACCTATTTCTCTTCACCAGCAGCTTGTTGAATTTCCTCTTGATACCATGATTCTACTTAAGAATTATCCAATACAGTTTATATACACAACAAATATATATTACTGAATTGATTAATTATCCTTGAATATGTGATTGATTCATATGAAGATTGTGTTTAGGTTTCATGCAATTATGTTCGTTTTAACACACTAATTGGATAAGGTCAACAATGGTCAATGGTCAAAGTTAACTAATAAAAGTCAACAGACTGGTCTAAGTCAACCTAGGTCAAACAGACAATCAGCGGTCAAAAGTCACATATAAGTCAAACTGAAACTATGTCAAGTTTCGCAAGATCCTGTGACATTGTCATGTTTCGCAGGATTCTAACAAAAATTGGGCAGAGTTTCTTTCCTTATATATGACATATTTCGCATGATTGTGACACCTGCATGTTTTGCACGCATGTGTATCTACATGTTTCGTACACTTATGTTCTTACATGTTTTGCACACTTAAGTTCACACATGTTTCGCACAATTACACATAAACAAATTTTGCATGAATAAACTTAACATTTATTTTAACATACTTTTTCATCCAAATTTTGATCACAATTACCACAAGACAATCAAGGATCATAGCAGAAGCCAATTCTATCAAGGTTTAAACAACATTCGAGCTTGCTAAGACAATTTTCGAGCATAAATAGAGGAAGAACACAAAGCATTCGAGATATAGAACATATAGTAGGCAAAAACACATACTAAGGAATCTATAGCAATTTACTAAACCCATTTAGCATATTAAGCCAGCAAATTTTGTACCGTTTTATGATTATCGCACCTAAGAACTACTTTACCAATTTAAAGACAAGATTAGGAGGCTAAACCATGTTACAGAGGTATAAAGACGCTTATATTATGCATATACACACAAACCCACCAACAATCAAACACAAATACATGATTCGCACCATTCATACATAAAAGAATCATTCAAACTCATAAATGATTTTGAGATATCAAAAACTGATTCAAGCGAGTGTTCATGGCATCCTAATAAGCAAAACCCCTAACCTAATTAAAAGAAATCTCAACTTTTATGCTCATGAACCCTAATTCGATTTCTATCGATTTTGAGTTCAAAAAGGAGTTTTAATCCAATTCCTTTTACTAAAGTAATGCTAAAGGATTACTAAACGTGTAAGAATGTACCTTAAAGCTTGAAAACGCGTTTTGATTTTTTATGCAATGAGGCGTGCGAAATATGTTTGAGAGAGATAGGGGTGTGTTTGGTTTTGTAAAAGAGTGTGTGTGTTGTGCGATATGTGCACAAATAGTATAACCGGCCCAATTTCAGGAAATGACAAAAATGGTCCCTTAAGTTTATAACTCCTTTTATTTTGTATTTAAACTTAATACTAAGTCTAAGTAACTTTTAGAGATGGCAAGCATAGTCCCTTAGTTATTAAACTTAGAAATAAATCCTAGATTTTGCCTTATAGACCCTATTAGCTAAAACAAATAACATCTTAAGACCAATTTGAGTTAAAATTATATTAACTCCCCTTTAATTGATGATTCGTTATTGTTAAAAACTTTTTCCTTTTATCTCGAGATGACTTTTGAAAGATCATTTTGAAAGAATTTGAATATTTCTCCCCCTCAAATAATATCCCGTTTTCTATTTAAAGAGCTATAGACATTGTTTGAGTGATAGAAAATTCTTTGAAAAAATATTTTTCTGATAAAAAACTAAGATGAGTTATATGTTTTTGAATTACAACACCTTTTATACCAAAAAAATAAGATTTCTCTTATTTTGCAAAATGAATGCACTAAAACGTACACTTATTTAAAGGAAAGCCCAGGTTGTGTAGCAAAGTATACACAAGCTTTGCGTAATCATAAAGTAGATCATGCCCAAGAAAATTAATTTCCGTTATGAGGTCAAGTTTTCTTTTTGGCGAAATACTTGCCTTTGAGATGAAGAACGGGTTGCAGTCTAAAATAACTGCAAGCCAATGACATGTTTTGAAAACAGTTTGAACTTCTGCTCGAACTTTATTTACAGCTCCGTGTCATTATTGAATGACATTTCTAAAGCCGTAAATATTATCGATTTTCAGAAGACATGTCATAAAAAACATATTTTTGTTTTTTCGATTTTTGTATTTCTATTTTCTTTTTATGGGTTTTATATTTTTATATTTTCTTTTTGTAATTTTTTTTCTAAAAATGAAAAATCTTTTTGAGTTTTTCTGGTTTTCTGTATTTATATAGGATACAAGAAGATGTTCCACCATCACTCTTCTTCTTCTTCTGCCAGTCTTTTCAGCGTTTCAGGAGACATACTTCTCATTCCAATCTTCTTGATAAGAAAGTCAAGTCTTTCTCGTCCTAATGCTTTGGTAAAGATATCTGCCAGCTGATATTCTATTTTGACAAAGTATAGCTCAACCACCCCATTTTCCACTTGCTCCTTTATGAAATGGTATCTGATGTTGATATGATTTGATCTTGAGTGTTGGACGTTGTTACAACATAAAGCAATGGCACTTTTGTTATCGCATTATAGAGGTATTTTGTTGAACCCAAGGCCATAGTCTGCTAATGTTAGCCATGTTTTTATTAAAGTGATGGTCATTAAATATTCCCGAGCCTTGTATAAGAAAAACTTAGTTTACGGGAATTTATCTAAGCTAATTGGGCCTAGGTGTCAGGCTTAAGTCCATTGGTAATAGGTCCGGCCCAAGTCAAGCCCAACAACCCAAGAAGGGTTTTATCTCTTGTAACTATATAAAGCCCTCTCCAAGTGTAGAGAGGGTGTTGCTTCTCATTTTTCTTTCAAAGTGCAAGTAACCATCTTTTTTCTCTCTTTGTCTCTCTCTCTCTCTCTAGTTCTTTCTCTCTTTAAAATCATTTTCTTATTTTTGTGTTCATGGTGATGAAATGATACACCTAACATGTGGTATCAAGAGCCAATGTTGGGTTTTGTGATTTGTTTGTGGTAATTTGTATTGAGCTTATTGGTTCGGCTTATTGGCTTATTTTTCTATTTTGTGATTTGTTTACATAATTTGTTTATACACGTTTTTGTCTTTGCGCCTAATGTTCACAATTTTTTTGGGCTTATACTTGTTATGTTTCACACGAAAGTAGTTTCTGTTTTCTCCTAATGTTCAAACATTAAGTTGCTTATTTGGTGTTATAAACTGCCTTTAAGATCTTTCTTTAGTAATTTCTTGAACTTAGATTTTCAAAAGCTTATTTGTTTGTGCTTGTCGTGGCTTTTTGTGGTATAAGCGAGCTTATATTTCAAGCTTATTCAAGCTTATTTTTGGTTTGCTTATTATCCTTGTGGTCCTAACCGGTTGAAAAAAAAGGGTGACATAGATCCAAGATTTGAGGAAACAAGGACGACTTGTTTTTGTTGGCTTCCATAGAAGACAAACACAAGGACATCAAGGACGGTTGTACGATTTGGAGTATAACTTCCACCGAACGAGTTCATCTTTGAGCACCGATCTAGTTGTGAGGGACTTGAACTAGTCTTTTTCTTACAAGAACATATCTAGTCCTTTTTTTCAATTGGAACCTGTTAGCCTCAAAATATTGAGCCAAACAGGAAGTTCGTTCATTACGTGTACGAGTCTCGGTCATTTAATAAGTTAACGTTGTAATAGGAAAGCATCGAGAATCGTGCTCGATAGTTAATCTAATATTGTATATGTTTCGGGTTTAATCCCAAGCAAAACCCGAGCCCAGATCCTAGTTAAATATCCCGCGCGTCATTTAACGCGACGGGGTATATAAACTCTTTTCTATTTAGAAAAGAGTAAGTTGTTCATTTTCTAATAATTTTCTTTTCCTATTTTTCTCTCATCTCTCTCTCTCTCTCTTCTTTCTCTCTCTACAAAACAACTCACTCTCTTTCTCTTTTCTAAATCAAATTCGTGTATGATATATATGTTATGAAGTGTTAACGGGATCCTACAATTGGCATCAGAGCAAAGGGTGGATTTGTGTTTGATTCTTGAGGTTGATTAGCAAATTTTGTGGCTTATTTTGTTTAAAAAAGCCCACGGCTCAAAAAGATTATTTGGGCTTACTTTGTTGGTTAATCTTGTGGTTATTCATGCTATAAATGCTAAGGAAGAAGTATTGTTGCTCCTACAAGAGATACACAAGCCTCAAGTTCAAAATCTAGCTTAAAAGATTCGAATTTATATTTGTGTTCTTCGTGGAGAGTTGCCTAATCTTGGAAGATTCACAAAGAAACAAGTGTTATAGTGTGTTTAATCTTCATATACACTCTTAGTATTGCATGTTATACCTTTGTTTCGTGGCTAGAAACCTCATTTGGTGAAATTTCTCTCAATTCGTCCTAAGTGTTCTACTCAGCGGTTTGGTAAGTGAGGGGACAAGATCCACAATTTTAGGAAAAAGGTCAAAGGCGAGTTGACTAAGTCAATGGCGAGTTGATTATTTTAATCAATAAAACAGCCGGCGGTTTGACATAACAACGGCGAGTTGCTTGTTTATTGGTGGCGAGTTGACAGGTCATGGCGGTTTGAATATTATATTGAGCAAAAAGGAAACGTTACTCTATCCATTTCACCATTTAACGGTGGTTTGACAAAAACATCTAGACGACGAGTTGTCGAAATTAGCGACGATTTGCATTATTTTTAATACACGGCGAGTTGATAATAATTCAGCAGCGGTTTGCTATTAAAATTAGACGGCGAGTTGTGTAACAACACGACGGTTTGAGTATTTTAATTTGGCAGCGGTTTGGTCTACATAGGAGGCAGTTTGGTTAACATCTTAGGCAGCGGTTTGGTTAAAAAAAGTTGAGTAGTATGTAATTTTTTATATAGCCTTTCTAACTTAGTTTTACATCAAATTCACTTTTTAACGGGAAAAATTAAGTAAAATATAATTTTTTCTATAGCCTTTTAGCTTATTTTTACACCAAATTTAAATTTTGGTAATAAGGTAAAATTTATTTTTTTCATAATCCAACTGCGTCGAATTCCAAACAAATCATCAAACCATAAGTCAAAACCAAAACCATCAACAAGGACTTAAACTACATTAATCATACAACAAACAAACCTCAACAACAACCGATTATTCATTCACGGTTTTCTATTGATTTTGTAAAATCCCGTTAATTCATTTATCGGTTTTAATCAAAGACGTGTAAAATTCCGTGAACGTGAATTGCATACAAGACCACACCTTCAATCACATCATATCCACTTAAGATCCAACAACTTACACACTTCATAATTCATAATCATTCATTCATCATGTCTACTCCAGTTAATACATCCTCGACAGATAGTCAAATGCACAATAATATCATGGCAGCTGGTTCAAAAGAT
>BQNB010057895.1:20739-38010 GCA_026074375.1 Tanacetum coccineum
TGGTCTTCTAGTCTTAGCAGTGTTGTCTACACCTGTAGAAGACAAACCATTTGCGTCAGAATTAACATCTTTCTTAGTGATGACATGAGGTTGTGAAACAGTGATCAGATTTGTCCTAATGCTTGCTCTAACTTTGTTGATAGGCACAAATTTGTCTTCCCTAGAAGTCTTATGGGGATCAATCCTAAACATTCCAAGGGAAATCACCTTATCATTTGTCACAACTTTTAATTCACATATGGTAGATACCGAGTTTGAAGTGACTGGATTTGACAAATCATTCGACTCAACAACCTTAGGAGGAACCCATTTTGGCCGTTCCGATTGGAACGCATTTGGTTGTCGAACAACAAAATGGTTTCTAAAAGGTTGGAAAGACGGTTTCCCTAAGTTTGTTTGATTTGCAAACTTAGTATTCGCACTCGTACCTTTAGTGGTGTCCTTTTGTTCAGAAACCTTATCGAATAACTGGGCTCTTAGCTTAGCATTTTTGTAAATTATGTCATGTAATTTGGTTTGCAAAGATTCAATTATTGTTTTGGTTTGAGTTCGTGTCACATTGATAGAGTCAAACAGATTCTTGTATGCAGTCTTAAGATGAGCATTTTCCTTTTCATAATTCGAACCTGAAACTCTAATTCTACGTTCTCATTGTCAAGTTTTTGATACAGAGGATCAAAGGTATCTGATACACATGGAGTATCCTTATTTTTACCTTTGAGATCTCCCAACTGAGCTTGCAACCGTTTGATCTTTTGTTGCATGTCATTATAAGCTTTATCGTACGAAATTTTGTCATATTTGCATTCTTCACATTTTTTGTACCAATCATTCCAAAGTTTAGCATATTCATTTTCCTTTTTAATGATACAATTTTCAAATCGTTCTTTCGTACGTTCAAGCTCAGTTTGGAGATTTGATGTATCTACAACAGAAGGATTTTGCACAATAGACATAATATCTTGACTGACAACTTCTCTCAAGAGACGCTCAATTTCCAATTCCAATGCCTTCTGCTTAGCAATAGATTCATCAGCCTCTTTTGCAAGAGATTTGAAGTCTCGAACAAATTTGGCTGCTTCTTTCAAAAATTGTATTTCAAAATTTTGCACTCTAGCATCAACTTGGTTAACGATAGGGAAAATTTCATCTTTTACAATTTTGTGAATCTCTTGGTGAACAGAAGATGACCAATTGTGTATATCCAAAGTCATTTTTTGTTTAACAACACGTTGAAGAGTCACAATGGTGCTTTTTACCTCATTTAGAAATTTTCGTGCAACACTTGGTGTAGTATCATCCGAAAATTCTTCATTTGGTATTGAAATTGATTTAGAAACATTGGCCATTTTGGAAGTATTTGAAAAATACAACTCTTCACGTGACTTGGCCGTTTGAGAAACAAAAACCCCCGAAAGATGATTAATCTTTGTATAATTTTCCGGTTTTATTTCTTTGTTTAATTGTTTCATTTTTAGGCGACTCTCTTTAGCAAGTTCTAGTGTCTCCTTCGAATCATACACAGCAGGAGGATCATGTTTTTCTAATAGAACTTTGCCATTATACGAACTCTGTTGTTTCTACTGAGCTTGCTTGAGATAAAAAGGATTTTGATAACCCAAAGCCATTTTCTGTTCGGTGTGGTAAAACGAGTCTGGCTTAGGTGAAAGCATGTGCATCATTTGAATCGATTGTCCCGTTTTAACCAAAATATTATCTAATTCCTTTATCTTATTCTCAAGTTGAATTTGTTTATCAAGAAGCTCGTCTTCGCGTATTTTGAAATCAGACTTCAACTTTTTATTTTCTTCTTGAAGAGAAGAAACAGTTGATTTTTCTTTTGAAAGCTGATTATTTAAATTTGCAATTTCCTCATTCAAAGTCGTTATTTGTTTACCGAAACTTAAGTGAAGTGCATTTATCTTTTTAGTAAGACATTGTTCTTGATAAACAGACTTTTGATAACACCTTTCAAGTTTGTCATATTTTTCCTGACTAACTTCAAAACACTTTTCTTGATTTTTATATCAAGCAAGCCCAGTGGTCAAATCAACATTAGTTTCTCTCAACTTGCGATTGACCATGTTGACTTTCACAACTTCAATTGTTAAGTTATTATATAATGATTCAAAATAAGCATGAGTTTCCTCAACAGTTGCAGGATGTTGATCTACTGTTCCCCCACTTTGTTCCACACTAGAAACCTCAGAAATAACATTACTATCATTCTGTTGTACTTGGTGTGGTTCAGGAATGGGCTCGAGTAGCTCAGTATACTGCTCCTCTTGAGTGAACATATTGAATATATCATTATTATAGCAATTGTCATAATGGTGTACCTCAGCTGATCCGTCTGAATCATAGACGGGAGCTTTGTCAGTCTGAGTACCCGATGTCGATGCTTGCTGCAAATTAGCCATCAAAATGCAGTTTGCATTGACTTCCTCAATCTCATCAAGATCCGCTGCAGCAGCCATCAAATCAAACTCTTCAGCTTGGAGTTGGATTCCTGCTTCTTCCTTTTGAGCAATTAGCAACTGAGTCTGAAGATAAGCAACATCCCTTTTCCTTGACTTTACTGTGCAGTTGCTGGCATAATGACCATCTCCTCGATAGTTGTAATACCTTATCGTATTTCCATTGATACCATTACCATTACCCTCAGTCGGTGCTGTTACAGCATTTCCATTCCCATACTGATTTGCAAATTCTAGAACAACGTTAATCACATTCATTTTCCTGACATTCTAAACTGCATTTTTCCTACTCCGATTCCCAGCAAACTGGCCTGCATTCTATCTAAACAGGTTCCCAACATTATCATCAACCATTAACATCTAGATATCTTTGCTCGTGTTCATACCCGGTTGAGCAATCTGAGTGAGGCTAGGGTTTGATGAACTTCTTTGGTTGTTGATTGTTGGAATGGTTTTGTTTAGCATAAGTGCCTTAGCTATGCGATCAAGTGCCATGTTCATTGTAGTTGTGGGATCTTAAGTGTCTTCGGGATTTGGCATTAGTTGCTGCATGTAGTTCTGGTTGAATGATGGTTGTGGGTTATAGTTGTTAATTGGTTGTGGTTGTTGCATGTAAGTACTTGATGATGGTTGATCTTGGTGAAACACTGGATAATTGAAAGGATTGTTGGAATTTTCCATTAGTGCCAGCGGATCATGTGTTCTTGCAAGTCGTTCTGCTCTTAGTTCATCTACCTCCTTTTGACTATATTTTAAGAAATCATAGATTCTGCTTGGAAAGTTGCCATGAGTGCTACGGATCATGTGTTTTCGCAAGTCGTTCATCTCTTTGATCCATCACCTCCTTTCATGATTGTACTTCAAACAAATCATACAACTGAGTGTAACTCTGTCGTATGCAAGTCCTTCGTTTGATGAACAATAGTAACAGCGACTCCATTCTGAGTGTAAGTTGTTACTAGGTACTTGAGATTACTAGCAATCTTTTCTCAGGAAAGTGTTGTTTTCTCTTAAAATCATTCATCAATTCTTGAAAACGTGATATAAGAACTCAATCGATTCCCACATCAGTGGAAGTAAACCTTTCCCATTCTTAAACAACATTCTTTTATTTTTTTTTCTTTTTTTTTTTTCTTTGTTTACTCTTTTTATTATTTTTTTTTTTTTCTATTTTTACTTAATTTAGAAAAAAAAAAAAGGAAAAAAAAGGAAACGCTTCTTTTCCCAAATAAAAAAAAAAAAGGAAAAAAAAAAAAAAAAGATAGGGGGGTTCCTATGAATACCAAATCAGAACCTTCATCATTTGTTGCACACGTAACCAGATTCCCTGAGCAGTTTCACAACTATCAACACAGCATAGATGTCTTCAGGAAAGAACCGCGAAGAATGGTCTGATAGCTTTGATCATCTGCTCCATCTGTTTAAATTTCTGCTCTGTGAGTTCATCATCGTTTGTTTCTGAATGCTTTTCAGGAACAGGTTACATCACAATCTGCATCACCTGGTTCGGCGATGCATTCGTCCCTGACATAAGGACCCTTTCATATGGAGTTTGAGCATTCACTTCCATTTGTACTACTCTTAGCATACCGAAAGAAACGTGAAGACCGATGGACCATATTTCTCAAAGAAAATTGGAAAAAAAAAAAAAAAAAAGATAAAATAGAAAAATCAAAAAAAGAAAAAAATAGAAAAGAAAAAAAAAAAAAAGAAAAGAAAAAAAAAAAAAAATAAAAAAAACAGAATTTTAGTTAAGCAAAGGTGGACGGTTAACAGAACGCTGCAGAAATGTCTACGTTGATCGACATGCACAAAATTGATGTGAAAATGATAAACAAGGATCTTTTAGTGGGTAAAGTGATTTGTCTTGTTGTTACGCTGGATTGAATCAAATTAACGTTCACAGGGGATTTTACTCGTCTACGATCACAACGCGATATGAATTAACACGTGATTTTAACAAGATCACTAGAAACCAAGAATGATTTGATCGGACTCAGCGGGCGAAAAATTCCAAAAAATACTGAAAGATGTCAATAAATCATAGAAAATCATGACTTTTGGCTACGAAAAAATCCTAACCTGCCAAAGGGTGTTACAGCTTGATCCTCACGACTACTTACTTCGATTTGAGAGGTCAACGGGCCTTAAACGGACTTACGATCAAATGTTTATGGCGGTTTTACCTGAAACCCTTTTCTGCACAAAAATTTTCGTTCGGAATCCAAAAAAAATTGCTCTCGTTCGAATCAACGCTGTTCAAACCATTCGCTCGTTCTCGATCGAGCGCTAGTTCGTACCTTCGCCTTTCGACATCGATGCTAGATTCGAACCATCGCTCGTTCGCATCGACGCTAGTTGACGAAAAAAGATCCGTCGCTTGAATCGTCGACGCTAGTTCTCGAATCCGTCGCTCGTTTCGATCGCGCATTAGATTCGATCCGTCGCTCGTTCGATCACGAAGCTAGTTTCGATCCTTCGCTCGTATCGATCGACGCTAGTTCGATCCTCGCTCATTCGATCGAACGCTAGTTCGATAGTGGCTTGCACTTCGAAATCCTGCTTGTCGATCACTGGCTCTGTTCGATTGTTGCTAGTTCGAAATGATAAGAAAATTCACTCGTTCGATGTGCGTAGTTCGTTGTACCTAGTTCGAACCAAACACCCCACTCGTTCGATCTTCGCTAAAATGATGCTCGATTCTTTGCTTCTTTCCGACCTTGCGATTTGCACAAACAACCTCAACGAATTACAAGCACTAAACCACAAGCACTAAACCACAAGTTTCTTGTACAAAAACATTATAATGAAAGATATAATGGAGAAAAAAAATTTCGAATAGAAAAAAATATGCCGAAACAATAAAATCTAATAAGTTACCACAAACAAATCACTTAACCCAACCTTGGCTCTTGATACCACTTGTTAGGATATCATTTCATCACCTCAAACACAAAAATAAGAAAAATAGATTTTAGAGAGAGAAAGTAAAAACAAAGTAAAAATGGTTTACTTCTGTTTCACAAAAGAAAAATGAAGAAGCAACACCCTCTACCCACTTGAGAGGGCTTAATAGACTACAACAGATGGACTATTCTGCTAGGGCGCTTTGTCAGTCTTGGGCCGGTTCATAGAACAAATGGGCTTGAGCCCGACAACTAGGCCCAACTAGCTTAACTAAACTCCCGAAAACTACGTTTTCCTATACAAGGCTCGGGATTGTTTAATGACCATCACTTTACTAAATATCATGGCTAACAATCTCCACCTAAGGGTTGTCATTCAAATGTGGATTCCTTCTTGTGACATCTGCGAATCTTGGAGCCTTTGTATTCTTCAGGGAATTCCTTATGAAGATCCGTTTGCATGCTTGCTCATCATGGATCGTTGATCTTTAACTATATTCTTTCGACAATACTGATATCGGTGGTCCTTTGGCCTTGATTGGTCTTGACTACTGAGATATCTAAATCTTTATCCTTGAAAATCCTTTATGCGCCTTGCGATCTTGTGTTCACCCTCATGCTCAAGATCTTGAAAGCCAGCTAACAATCTCCCTCAACTTTATCTTTTAACATGATTACATTGAACACACAAAATGGTTCTTATGAGGAAGTGACCTGTTCATCAGGAGATGGCAGCGAACACTTTGATAGATTGAGCTTTCATCAAACAAACATGAATAATCTTTATGATTGAGCATGAGTCCTTGAATCTTGACACTCGTCTTCATGGACTAGAAGCTGCAAACCGTCAGAAAACCTCAAGTATAGGTTTAAGATAAACATATATGGACGAAAGAGCTTTGTCACTCGTTGAATACGGTTCAATAACACGGTTCACCTGTTAATCAATATAAAATAACTGAGCCTGCGGTGATCAGGTAGAATTCAAAGACATCATCCTTGACATGGTTTCCATGCAGCTGCACTAGCCAGCATTTCTCCAGATACAGGAGCGTCTCAAAGCAGAACAACCCGGCTATGAGTTGAATCAGATAGTTACTATCTTTCTGATTGAGTCGTCAATTCATTTTACTGGAACAAGTTTGATTCATATAGAATCGCACCAAAAAAAAAAATCGTTTCGGAGAAGATAGTCAGGGGACATAAGTTTGATTCATATGAGAATCTCCACGCAAGTCACCTCACCAAGAAGCTTGATAGATGTTGGCTCAAGAAGGATTTTCCATCCTTCACTGAGAATACTAAAGGATATCACTTGATGTTCTGGCAATTATCACAAGGATAATGCGTAGGTACTTAAATGATACCAAAATGTACTGTATAACTGATGTACCAATTTGTATATTGAGATTTGCGTGTCCTAGTGAGATTTTGATGGACTCGTTGGCTCTAGACTCTAAAGTGCACAATTTGAATTATTTGGTAATCGGAGGCTGGAGCGGACTGCCACCATTTTCAATACAACGATCCGGAATGAGAAAGCCGATAAAATGTTGTTGAACTCCCGTGAGAACTGAACAGAAATCTTTGAGAGATTCTGAGTGCGGCTAAGGAGGTTTACCTAATTGTATTAGTTATTCACTGTGTTCAATCAAAAGCGGCAACCACATCATGCACAATTTTAACGGGGGAAAGTGTGACACACAAACCTACATGTTGGTTGATGTTTTGAAAAATTGTCATTAGCGGGCTCCTAGCACACATCAGTTCAGGACCCGGACACCCTCAACTTTTCCTCCTAGAACAATTAGTTCAGGACTCGAACCACAACCTCCTTCTCCAAAAACCAAGTTCCAGCCCCGCCCATAAACGGGGGGGTGGGAGGGGGGGGGGGAGGTGATCACACAAGGCCCCAAAATGTGGAATATAAATACAATCATTAAAAAATGTTTTGAAAAACAAACACATTACAACAAAAAACAATAGAGGGGGGGGGGGGGGGGGGGGGGACAAACAAATAAATTATATATTGTATGATTAATTATTTGTTGAAAGATTTTTGAGGTGTGTATGATTGAATGAAACTTTTGGGGATTATTGAGTTATTTAGAGAGTGGGAAAGTAAAGTTATGTAAACTAAGTTAATAAAATAATATATTGTTGAGATTGATAAAAATTCAATAAATGTAAATAAAAATAAAATCAAGAAGAACAATCTCATGTTATTACCATAATAGGTTCAAAAAAGATGATCATGGTACTCTGAAGTTTGCCACATGATAATGTTATGTAATTGGTCTTCAACTCCAGAACCTAGTTCTAAGAATCCTCTTCCCGAAAGGTAACCCACCTACGGCATTCACATCAATCAACCACAAGAGCACATCGAAAAATAGACCAAGGATCATCCGCTGACAAGATTATTAGCGTGAACCTTCCAGACCGTATCCACAACTCCGTACTACAAACCAAAGCCCTGTTCGCACACTTAGAAGCTCCCTCTCTTCAACTAAACACAAAATTATAAAAAGCATTAAACAAATCCTGTGGATATGAGCCATGAAGAGCTCCATGAGTTTTGAACATTTCTGAGATTTGGGAAGCTAAGAACTCGTCCAGTTCAAGGATATTTTTAACCTTGAAGTGGATTTATAAGGAGAAATTAGATGAACTGGGAGGTGTTCTGAAAAACAAGGCAAATCAAGGAGCAAAAGGAAAATGGAGTGGTTGAGCTTTACTTCATCGGTACAGAATTTCAGCTTGCAGATATCTTCTCCAAACCTTAGGACAAGAAAAACTTGAATTTCTCATGAAAAAGGTTGGAATGCAAAGCATGTCTCCCGGAAAATGATAAAAAGATGGCGAATAAAACTGAAGAGTATATGGTGGTACTCTTCAAATATCATATGTAAATATAAAAAACCAAAAAACACAAAAAGATGTATTTTTCTATAAAACACTTCAAAAACAAAATACAAAAATATAAAATCAGAAAATAACAAAAATATGTTTTTCATGACATGTCTTCTGGCATCGATCAAAATTACGCGTTAGCAAAATGTCTTTTAAATTATGACACGTGCTGTAAATAAAGTTCGAACCGAAGTTTCAAATTCGTTTTTCACAACATGTCAAAAATGCTTACTAACTTATTTCTGATAGACAACCCGGTTTTTCAAAATGAGGAAAGCACGTCGCCAAAAGATTGGTTGTTCCTAAAACGGGTGATTAAGTTCTTCTCGTAATTAAACTTTATATCCATGCAACTCCGGACATTAATGTACGCTTCAGTGACATTATTTCCTTGATCAAAAGAGACAAGTCTTCCTAATTTATTCATAAATAATTTTCCTTTTATGAATCATCTGAAAATACTATTGATGTTAACCATGGTGGAAAAGGTGTTGTCTTTCAAAGCTAAATCAGTCATCTAAGTCTCTCATCAGAAAAAGATTTTAAAAGAATTTTCTATCACTCAAACAATGTCTACAACTCTTTAAATAGAAAACGGGACATTATTTGAGGGGGAGAAATGTGCTAATAATTCTTTTAAAAGGATCTTTCTGAATAATCAAGGAGTAAACGGAAAATGGTTGACAATCACTGATCATGATTTAAAGGGGATAATTACTTTAACTCATTTAGTCTTTAGATTGTTTAGTTTTTTCACACCTCTTAGGACTTAGAATGAAACATATGCGGCAATTAGAATCGCTTTCTTTTAACTTGCACTCAAAAAGGACCTAGATTGCCTATTGAATAATCTTTATAACCGAACGATTTTTCTTGCTCAAAATATTGATTTCATAACACAAGTATGGGTTAACCATTTGAAAAGTGTTCTAATCAAATCTGAATAAGTTTTCGAACAAAAATATTTTCAATAAAATTCAAACTCTTGAACAAAAACAATAGATCTTTAAATAGAATACAGGTCTTTGTTCGAGGAGGAGAAAGTGTTTTCGATTTACACTCAATCATGTCACGATAATTACAAAGGAAATAGTTTTAACTTAACGGATAATAATTTGAGGGGGAGTTTTAACTCCAAGGGCTTCATTTGTCATAAGTTATTAACTTTAGAGGCTTAAATATAATTTCAAGATTAGTGGCTTAGGCTTAAAACTACATTCAATCAATATTGCCAGCACCTCATATTTTTTAAAATCTAGGCTTGCGTTTGGAAATAATACGTAGTTTTTAGAACTTTGCGTTGAAGATATGTTTCCTGATTCGATGTAACCATTTCAAATCAGTTACTCGACTAACTGATATTTGAAGGAGTAGAATTTTGTTGAACCAAAAGAGGTACACATAGGTATGATAAGCAATGATGATTCCTGTTAGATAGATCATTAACACATATAAGGAGAGAACATTCGACAACTCGGACTAATTGACTTTAGGTGTTAAACGGTTTTAGAAGATTAGTTACTTCGAATATGTGGGCTATTAACATCAAGTCTTCTTAATACGGCTTGCAAGAAATATTTGAATCTACTCAAGAAAGGATTGCTGGTTCGGGGGAAGCGTTGACAACTTCTATCTGGATAGTATCGAGACGGACTGCAGATTGCTAACATAGACCAAAATGCGATTGTGCCACTTATCACTTTGAACATTTCAGGTCCTGTCCTCATACACAATTCTTGTTCATCAATAAGTAGTCTGCTGGTAAAATCAGACAGTTATGTGTTAGTTTAATGAATTATTCATGAGTTTTCTCGCGTTAAACTCCAAATCATTTATAAACTCACACATACCTAACACAAACTAATCCTCTCTATTAATTGATGTAGCATATATATGTTCCAAATCAGCTTGTATTTAATCAGACACACTTTTCTCACCTAAATTATAAATAACTATTTTAAATCAATTGCGAGATCCTAAATCTCAAAGGGTTTTGCGAAAATTTTTTGCTGATCGGGAAAGAATGTGATTTAAATATTAAATCTGATAAACATGGTGATCTATTAAGACCAAGCATACTCCTCCCTCCATGTGCCACACACTTCAAATATCGACGTACATGTTTGAGGGGAGCATTTCTGAATCAAAACAAACGAGGTACTATGCATTGGATGTTTTATATCGGCAATAGTAACCTTTGAATGATTTTCAAATACTTATATGGCAAAGAGAACAGTACCAAAAGACCGAACTTGTATTTACTTTATCGGAGTTATAAGGATGGTATGGTTAGGTACTTGATATGTGAGAAATCACATATCCTTTTTATATCATTTGTGCAAATTATGCTTGTATATTGCTTGTTTTGTCATTTGTGATGTGTAGGTACGGATGTTGCAAAAATCACAAGAAAACAGTCCAAAACGGACAAACACTTACACAGAGAACGGATGAGACATGCTACAAGAGCCAGAAGTTTCTAGCAAAAGGTCATCAAAGTCAACTCTTGGTCAACATTGGTCAACCACAAGAAGACAAAACTGAAAAATACCCAAATAACACATTGAAAGTTAAATCCATTTTCATCATACAGTCTTTAAACAAAGAGAACACCGTAAGTCCCTTGTTAACTTACAAACTAACGTCTTTAAAATTCTTATATTAACAAATCAAATTCCATAGTAACCCTGGCCCACCACCAATTTAACCTGGCCCACACACCCTTTGATATGAACCCCTTTAGCCTCATTCAAAACATATTTCAAAACAAAGAGATAAATAAAATCCCACCCTTTTTGACTTTCACTGTGCATCTCCCTCACTTCATCCCCTGCAACTCCAACGCAGGGGATTACTTACTTCCACTCTTCACTCACTTACACAACCTCTGACACTCTGGCACCACTTATCCACGCTGGCAATCCCCAGCTCAATGATTGGTTAAATGGACGTGTAAGGACATCAACGGTCAAGATCATGAAGATTAAGTGGCAGTTAGAGATTAAAGGCTGTGATTAAAAGGAGAGGAGCGTCTCAAAGGGCTAGAACCTTCACCTCACTCCTATATAAAGAGCTCTCACTCACATGAATGAGAAGTTTTTTTGGAGCTTAGTAGTAGAGTTTTAGCTTATTTTAAATCGTGTTTTAGCTTAATTGTTTTTAATCTCTTCTAATCTCTTTTTCATATCCTTGTAATCATTTTCAAGTTTAATAAAATTCATTTTACAGCTTTCATATTCTGTCTTAATTTTCATTATAAGCTCTCATGTCTCAATAAGCTTTTACTGTTTAATAAGCTCGAATTCTACTCAAATAAACTCATAAAAGCTCTTATAAGTTTGTTCAACCCCTGGAATTGGATGGCTGCTGGTTGAACAAGCTTGGTTTAGTACTTGATGGTCAAGTGTTAGGATATATTAGTTAATAAGCTTTAGACAACTTATTGAGTTTACACTAAAAAGCTTTAAGCCAATTCTAAGCTCTATTGAGAGCATTTAGATCTCTGACTTTGAGCACTGAAACCATTGGACACTTCTCACATTTTAACATTTCTAAAAGCTTAATAATATGCTGATTTAACTACATTCTACTCTTATATCTTAGTGAAATAGCCTTAATTGTGCTGTTTGGTGCTTGTTTTAGCGATAAATTTCTTAGTTAATTCATATCTAGTCATTGCATGTAAATCTGTTTTTAAGTCTTTAGTAAAGTTAAAAGACAAACAGTTAAGGAAGAAATTCCAAAAATAAAGTCATATTTAAGTTCAGCTATTTCATTCTGTTTTAGCATGCGCTTAATATCACTGTTTGTGATTAGCTTAATTACTCTTAGTTAGCATAGTTATCAATCTATTTCAGCTTATTTCAGTCTTTAATAGCTTAAAAATGTCAAGTCAGTTTCTAAGGGAGTGTTTGGCACAAGCAGTTCCAACATAAGTTAGAACTGTCATCACTGCCTTGTGCTTTTTAGTCAGCTTTAGTAGCTCATAATAAGTCTTTTAAACAGTTTTAAGTAGGATTTAAACGCTGAACTTGTTTTTTAAGGTTTCCTCTAAGTATTGTGTTCATCTATGGAAATATCATGTAGTAAAAAGCTTATTGGATAAAAATTTGGTTTATGTGCTCTTTAGAGTTCATTTTAACTTTCATTTGATCTGATAATGCAGTAAGACTTGCGGTTGCAAACCTGTCATTAGCAATTTTAAGTTTTGTTCTCAAAACCTGTCAATTGCATCAGCAGTTTTAAGTTTTAAAATTCAGTTTTTCAAATCCAAATTTAGTTTAGTTAAAGTTTGAATTAAGGTCTGAAATTCACACAACAAGCTCTTTGTAGTCTATTTTCAATTTGTCAAAGCTTATTTTTGCATTTGTAGCTATTTTCCACTGGTCTTTTAGAGCTGCAAATCATTGCTTTTTCATTTGACAAACGTTTTAAAAATTTACATTTAACCTCATCAATCATTTTCAATAAGCTTTTCTATCTAGGTTAACTGAGTTTCAAAATGTTTTTTAAAAAGCTTTTCCTAAACAGCTTTCATCTCAATTTTTATAAGAGTACCAAGCACTTCTTAGTTATAAGGTTCCATTAAGGAGCTTATTTTTAAGCTCAAAGTACCCCCTCTCAGGTCTGTTAACACTCAGTTTGCACTGAGTGTTTTGCAAATTTGCTTATTAGAGCTTATTCCTTGATATCAGTAGCTTATTTAGGGTGAAACTTGTTTGATAAGTAGAAAGACAAATCTACTTTAGCTTTTTACATATTAGAAGTGCTTATTTGTTAAGTAGAATAGCTAGTTCAAGTTTTAAAAGCTCATTTAGTTTTCTAAGTGTTTCTAAGGTGTTAAATCTGTTGAGCTTATTTTATAGCTTATTGTTGAGTTTAAAAAAAAGTGTCTTTGTAAAAAGTGTTCATAATAAGCTGTTTTAGGACTTTGTTTTTTAAAAAAGCTTTGAAAATAAATTAAAAAAAAGCTAGGCCATGGGATTCGAACCCATGACCTAGCCTTTCACACACACACGCCTCAACATACCACACACAAACCATCTGTGCTACAATAGCTCATCCACTTTTTCTTGCAAACACATTCCTTTTAAACCTTTTTCATTTTCTTTTCTTTATTAAAAAGCCATAGCTTATTTTCGACTTATTAGGGCTTAATTGTTTAGCTTATTTTAAGTAGTTATTTTTATAAAGTTAGTCTTTCAATTCCACACTTTTTATAATTTTTCTAGAATTTTAGAAGAACTTGTGCTATTTTTAATAATTTTTCTTTACTCAAGACTTAAAAAATCATAAAAAAAGTTTAAAAAAAAATTAATAAAAAAAATTAATTTCTTTTTTTTTAAATTTTCTTTTATCATTTTCTAGGCTTAGGTTTAAAAATTACTTTCGTAGGGCTAATATTTTGTAATTTCACTTTACAAAGAACGGGATTCCGTCCCCGTTCTCGTTTTTCTTCGTTTTTAGTTTAAATCTCTACCGTTTTAGGATTTCCTTAGTTTTTCACTTTTAAATAGTCATTGAGAATAAGAAAAAGTAAAAAATAATTTTAGGATTAATTTTTGACAATTTAGGATTTTAATTGTCGCGTTATTCCCGTAATTGTTAAATTGTTCTAGTTGCTTAAATGTTTTTAATTGTTAGTTTTTATTGCTTTTAATTGTAGATTTAGACAATCAATCCAAAAACTTTGAAAATCAATTCAAATCATTGTCCAAATAACAAACGTGGTCTCAATTTCATAAATCTTTGGGAAAACGACCCGGTAATCACTTACCGGTTAAAACGTGTAGTATTTTTGTAAGGATTTTTGCTCTAAATCTTTGTCCTCAAGGATTTTTAGTAATTTTCTTTATACTTATATATTATATATTGATTTCCAATAATCAGTACTTGTTCCCATGATCCCGCCAGAGCTGAGGGAACACTAACTAGGGACAAACCACAAGTTATGTAGAAGTCCCTAGTAATGATTACAAAAGGAAGTAATGTGAGATAAGGAATAGTGACAACTGATATGGAGCTAGTACTGGAACATACCTAACAGGTACTAGTAATAAAAGACTCTCGGAAAGCCACTGAAGGGGTTGAAGAAAGAAAAGAACTGTTAAGATAAAGGGACGACAAAGAAAGCAGCCCTCTTAAACATTATGCAATAAACCGGTCAAAACATATGCTGTCAGAAATCACATGGTTGATTCTGACATTGAAGACAAGTATAATCGACCCAGTGATACGCTGCACCAACCCTCCCAAGCCACTCAAGATCCCTCAAAGGATTCTTGTTTCATTTCTCACGGAGATAAATACATTTCTATCGTCCTATCTTCACTCTGAAGTTAGACGGTATTAAAAAGGTGCATCTGCACAGCCTCCAACTACACTTAAAACCAAAAAAAGCACTATTTGAGTCTAGAGCCATGAGATCATTTTACAATCTCGCTAGGAATACTAATTCAACTTACCAATTTGTTCATTCACACAATGTGAAAAAACAAGTAATTATCTAAAGAGGCTACCGCATACATCTTGTGGTATGAGCTAGAACATACTGAGTTGATACGAAAGTACTCACAATGAAACCATGCAAAATCCATCTAGAGCACTAACATCAAACAATCTCTTGGTAGGTGACTTGGTGACATCCTCTTAAGGTTCAAACCTGTGACAACTGGAAAGCAAACGCTGGGGTGATTCCGAAGTGAATTAAACATTGACTCATATATGACATTGACGATTAGTTTTTGACAAAACCCTTACGATGTGCCACACAACTGATTACTCGAGCACCTTGACTGTGCTATATCCTTCAAAACAAAAGTGTTTCTGATGAAATTTGATTATATGATAAAACTTTCGATGTGTCACAAAAACTCTTTTCTGAGTGACACTCGACTGATTTTCAAATCAATTTCTCATTAATCAGTGGGTATTAATCCACTGGTTCACTCATTCCGTGCTTTGTCTACTTTGAGACGCTCCGGTTTGAGAACGGCTAGCGCAGCTGCGAAACCCTGTCAAGGAGATTCTTCGGAATTCTACCTGATCACAGGCAGTATTTATACTGATTAACGGGGAACCGTGGTTCTTGCAACCTTATTCAACGAAAGTGAACAAAGACACTTTCGTGTGTTTATTACTAACGTATACTTGCAGGAATTCCGACGGTAGCAGCTGCTGGCCAGAGACATGTCAATTCACAACCCCATGCTCACACTCCATATTTCTAATCAAAGACATCATGATAGCTGAAAGACCTACAACATAGCTTCCGTAACTCTGATGCTTGCTATCATGATCCAGAAAGGTGTGAGCATGCCGGTCCGAAGGTCACAACATCACATGGAGGCAATACTTCACAACAAGGATGATTAAGAGATTTACTGTGGCTGATGATCTCAAAGAAAGCTCAAAGATCACACAAGTCAAAGGAACTATGCTCAAAGATCACTACTTGCCGTACAAAGATAGTACTTGAAGAATCAAAAACTACGAGCCAGAGTCAATGATCAACTCATAGAATGCGAGAATTCAAATTGTAATTTCTGGGGTGACCTCCCTTAGGGGGAGATTGTTAGGTTTAAGAAAAAGACTCGGTCACCCCGTATATTTTCATATTTAGCATTGCTCGTAGTTTTGTTAGTAATAGTATGATTTATGGTGTGGGCCGGGTCTTTACCCACTGTAAGCCCACACCATAGCCCATTTTATGGGGCATTTTGTAAGACATATTTAAACCCTCTCCACACATGGAGAGGGTGTTGAAAGAAATCATTTGACACACACTCTTTAGTGTGTTTTTCATATATTCTCTCCATCCTCTCTCTCTAACTTTCTCTCTCTAAGTCTTTCACCACCACCACCATGGTGGTGGTCGGCTGGTTTTCCGGTCGGCCACCCGACACCATAACAACACCAACCGGATCTGAGATTATTTATAACTAACATTAAGACCTCGCCTTCAGAGACCGTTAAAGCAATTTCTGAAAGTTGTGTGACTTGGAACCGCATCCCTACTATGAGTGTCTTGCCGCCGATGGCAACACTTTTAGTGCTTCTGCGGCCGCACCAACTTATAATCAGAATCAAGGATATCGTCCTCAAGGAGACCCGAATTATCATGCTAGCAACCAAATGGGACCACCTGGTTTTCCTCCCGTGCAAAATAATCAAAACCATTTCAATCAAAATCAAGGTTATAATCAAAACCGAGGAAATAATTTCAATCAAGGTAACCAGAATTATCAAGCACCGCCTCAAAATGGACCTTCAAATGATCTCTCGAGCTACATGAAGGCAAATGACGTTAATATGAGAGTAATGCAAAATCAAATAACCAGTATGAGGTCGGAATTAAAGAAAGAGATGGATACTACGTTGACTAGACAGAACAATGCGTTCAAGAATGAGTTAAGGAATGAATTAACGAATGATATTAAGAACATGATGAGTAGTTTTTTTCAAATGAATACCGCTTCTTCTTCGGGCTCGGGTTCACTTCCTAGCAACACCGTTGCTAACCCGAGAGGTGACTTGAAAGCAATCACCACCCGAAGTGGTATTTCTTATGACGGACCCCCAATTCCACCTCCTTTCTCTCCTCTTCCCAAGGTGGTGGAACGGGAACCCGAGGTGACAAAGGATACGGTGCAACCGAGTACCGAAAACATCCAACCTCCGGTAGTCCAAATTCAAGCTCCATTTGATGAGCCCGTTGTTGCTCCTAAGCCTAAACCGTTTATACCTTATCCTTCAAGAGCTAACAAGCAAAAGCTCCGTGAAAAAGATGATAATCTAGCTTCGAAATTTGTTGAAATCTTTCAGGAATTACATTTCGAGCTTAGTTTCGCGGATGCTCTTCTACATATGCCGAAATTTGCTTCAATGTTTAAAAGTCTCCTTAATAACAAAGAAAAATTGTTTGACTTAGTTAAAACACCAGTAAATGAGAATTGTTCGGTGATCATCCTAAAAAA
>BQNB010057896.1:0-38010 GCA_026074375.1 Tanacetum coccineum
GTGGTTATATTTTGAAGTCATGCATTAAAGATTTAGTCGCATTATATTTTGTATATCTGTTATGGGCTGGAAATCTTTGTAATTTAATAACAAGTAAACAAGTAAAGCTTCGGGCTTTTGTAACACATACTTTATTAAATCCAATGTATCAGTTTTAAATGACTTTTTGGTCGTTCTTATATTATCTTATGTTATTGATCTGATAAGTAACACGCCCCGGACCCTTATTCCGCTGCGACCCATTTCGGGGGTGTTATAAACTGGGCCTGCCTAACCGCTATATAGGGGTCATCAGGTAAAGGGACGGGAACTCGGGAGCTCTAGGCTCCGTCAGCCTGGGTGATAGACTCTGAATCAACATAATCTAGGGTAGACATGACCTGTGATAACATGGTAAAAGGGTATAAGTATCTTTACAAAATATCGTTACTCAAATTACCAGCATCACAATGCCTTACATATATATATATAATCAACATAACATTTGAAATTAGATGTTCGTAACCATATATACGTATATATATACTCCTTATATATATATATATATATATATATATATATATATATATATATATATATATATATATATATATATCAAATATACCAAGAGGTACGAACGACAAACAAGCACCATCATGGTTCCAAACATAATAAGCATCTCAAAGCATCATACAATATCTCAACATATCTACTAAGGGCACGCCCTTAATCAACATCACTACCATTCAATATGCCTATCGAGGCTCTCAGGGCATTATGCACTACACAACATAACTACCCAATACGCATCCTCAACTAACATCGCTACCCGTGACACATCTACCTAGGCTTTCAGGGCATCATGCAATATAATCAAGGCATCATGGCAAGCACTAGGCAATCAACAACACTCTAAATAACAACACTCGCAAGTGTTCTCATACCATATCACTACACAAAACTACGTATTACCCCATACGTACACTCGAGGTCAAATCATTTCAGGTGGTCTTACTATTCATACATCCCTCCCTTCCTCTAACATAGCTTAAGAAAACTACCCCTATCATCTCATGGCCCTTTGTAAATTAAGCATAGTTGATCAGGCTATGCGTAATTTAGGAGATACCATGAATTCCTCAGGCTAATTAACTTTCGCCATGTTTGAGGTTTTACGAAAACTCTAGTTTAGTTATAGTTGCGTTTTTACAAAATTCCCTTTTTATAAAAACCAGCATTCTCTATAACCTTGGCTCTGATTACCAATCTGTCACACCCCGTCAGTGGCGGAAACACGGGAATGCGACATCAAGATTCACATTGCACAAGATACAAGATCATGCCATACATTTGTTTACAAAAGTTTATTTATAACACACCTGAAAATGATACTCAAAAATGTCAACAAAACCAAAAGCTGTGCCAATCATTTAAACAATGGACAATAGTGTAATATGACAGTGAATATATGCAAATCACCCATGAATTAGCATCCCCGCTAATCATGTAACACGACCTAGCATTCCCGCTAGTTGATCACTGATAGTCCTAAATAAGCTGATAGGACTTATGATCTTTTAAGATCAGATTGTTTAGATCTTATACCTAGGATAGTACAGTAACAATGATATATAAATTGCACATCGGAAATAAACAAGAACAAATCAAAGTTACTTCAAGGTTTTTCTTTTTATTCAACACAGCCCCTAATACTATTTGATCAGAATAGATCGGTTACTCTTAACAAGTAACATGGATTAACAATCCTTGAGGCTAAACACTATAGACGTCTATACTTTCTACTCTAAAATATACACGACACCTTTTGTGTATACACACACGACTCACACTTTAATCGACTCTCATGTGATTTGATATGTAAACCTACACGCCTAAAACTCTTTATATAGAGAGTTTACAAGGCTTACAAAGGAAGATAAACATTAGACAAATAAATCTTTTAAACATTTAACTTGATCTTCTGTTATCTTTTATCTTCTTAAGGAGATCTTCCAGAATCTTAATATTCTCCTACATCTTGTAGAATTCTTTATTGACGATTTTGATCCTTTTGTTTCATTACTTGTTTCTTTTGTCTCATCAAATCTATAATTCCCAACAATCTTCTCCTATTTGATGATGACAAAACAAATCCCTGAATGAAACCAACTTACCCTTAAGTAGATTTCCTTTGTACCATGCCACACCAAGGATATATAAGTTGCCAAATGTACCTGTTAACACCTTTACAATCAAAAGCAAAACATTTTCGAACCTTGTACCTTTATAAATTCGACATAATAACACATTGTTGATCCTAGATCGAGAACCACATGGCTCTGATACCACCTGATAGAACTAAAACACGTGATAGTTCTTGGATCGTTTAAGCTCAGATTGTTTAGATCTTTATATCTAGGATTAATAACATTGATAACATATTTTGCATAACGGAATTAAAACATAAAGAACAACGTTATGAACAAGGTTTTACTACTAAACATCAAGCCCCAATATTATTTGATCAGAATAATACGATTACATCAATGAACTGTAACACGATCAAGTTACCTTGACCTTGAGGCTAAACTACATATGGCGTCTACATCTCACGCCTGGAATACACACACACATACACGTTTAGGTACAAGAACTCATGACTTATACACCTAAACCTAATAACCAGTATCTCTTTATATAATAGAGATATTAGGTTTTATAAAGGATAAGTATTAGGAAACAACTAAATCTTCCTAAGTTTTATAATAATCTTCTGTAATCTTCCATCATTTGAAAAATTCCTCCTTTGTCTTTTAAGTCCTTCATCTTTCATATGTTTTGTCTTATCAACTCAAATATAATTCCCAAGAAACTAACAAGAAAGAACTCTTTACTCACAAGGAAGAGATGGATCTAGAAACTGCACAAACCACTACTAATGCAACGTTGCCCATTCTCAAATAGGGTGAATATGATATGTGGAGGCTAAGGATTGAACAATACTTTCAAGTACAAGACTATGCTCTATGGGATGTCATAGAGAATGGAAACTCATTCAAACCAGTAGCCCAAACAACAAAAAATGCTGATGGTACCTCAACTTCACTAATAACAGGTCCTGTAACTACTGAAGAAAAGGCTCAAAAGAAAAATGATGTGAAGGCAAGAAGTATGTTACTGATGGCACTTCCTAATGAACATCTAATGACATTTAATCAGTACAAGGATGCTAAGACTTTGTTTGCTGCTATACAAACAAGATTTGGTGGTAATGAAGCCACAAAGAAGACTCAGAAGACTCTTCTAAATCAAATGTATGAGAACTTTAGTACTACAAGCACATAGTCTCTTGACTCTATTTTTAACAGGCTTCAGAAGATTGTAAGTCAGCTGGCTATCCTAGGTGAAAACATTTCACAAGAAGATCTCAATTTGAAATTTTTGAGAAGTCTGCCTTCTGAGTGGAATACTCATGTTGTGGTCTGGAGGAATAAACCTGATCTAGACACAATGAGCTTTGATGATCTCTACAACAATTTCAAGATTGTTGAACAAGAGGTTAAAGGAACTGCAAGCTCAAGCTCAAGCTCAAGTTCTCAGAATATGGATTTTGTGTCATCCCCTAACAATACTAATGAAGTTAATACTGCTTATGGAGTTAGTACTGCTAACACTCAAGTAAGCCCTGCTAGCACTCAAGTTAGCACTGCTAGTACTCAAGTTAGTACTGCTAACTTAAGTGATGACACTGTTTATGAATTTTTGGCCAGCGAACCAAACAGGTCTCAACTTGTATATGAGGACCTTAAACAAATCCATGAAGATGACATAGAAGAGATGGATTTGAAATGGCATTAGCATTGCCGAGCATGAGGACAAAAAGGTTTTTCCATAAAACTAGTAGAAAGATCACTATCAATGGACGTGACACGGCTGGATATGACAAATCCAAGGTGGAGTGTTTCAACTGCCACAAAATGGGTCACTTTGCAAGGGAATGCAGAGGACCTAGGAACCAAGATAGCAGGAATAGGAATCAAGAAAGCTCTAGAAGGACTGTAAATGTGGAAGAAACATCTTCTAAAGCCATGGTGGCTATTGATGGAGCTGGTTTTGACTAGAGCTATATGGCAGATGATGAAGTCCCTACAAACATGGCTCGTATGTCTTTTTCAGACTCTGAGGTACATAATGACAAAACTTGTTCATAAACTTGTCTAAAAAGCTTTGAAACTCTTAAAACTCAACTTGATGATTTAAGAATAGAGTTTAACAAATCCGAGTTCAATTTAGCTACATATAAAAGAGGGTTAGCGTCTATAAAAGAGCAACTTGTCTTTTACAAAAAGAATGAGGTTATTTTTTGTAACACCCCCAGAATGCGATACGCAACAGAATACAACGATTGGGGTGCTGCTTCATAATACATGAACACGAGTCCTATAACGTTCAAGATACGTTTATAAAACACAATTTTATTTATTATAAAGATCAGAGTTACACAGGTCCCACTACTAAAGCAAAAATTTATTTCTAAAAGTCACAACACGACTTGATTTCCAAAACATTTATTTAGTTTATGACACTACTTCACCGAGGCACCGTCCTTGATATCCGTTCCGTCCCATCCAGCCATCAACAGCAATTAACCTGAGATACATGCTTAAAAAGTCAACAAAACGTTGAGTGAATTCATAGAGTTTACAAATAATAGTTAGAACGCATATTTTGGTTCAACAAAACGTATAACGTTGGCTCGTAAGTCAAGTTATAAAAATAGTGATTTCCAACTAAAGAGCCCGTGTACCAAAACTTAACACATTCATCCCGTAGGACGAAATCATGTCCGAGAAGTATGCCATTTCTCCTCATACTAACCATAAAATGTCCCGTATTGACAGGTGGTCCCAACGATTTCAAACCCCGGGCAGGGTTGGCAACCCAATAGAATCTATTACAGCATTAGCGTTCACCAGACACATGTAACTAACGGTCACACAACAAAAAGGCATATACTCAGTAGTGAAGGAATCATATTCAAGTATCAAAACAGTTTGCGTTCAATTTCACAAAACAAGCAATATATCCCCCTCGCGGAGTTAAAAACATTGAAAACTTTAAAAGCGAGGCTATGAACTCACCTTGATCAAAAGCCGATGATTAAACAATAAAGTCTAGCACGAAAATCCACGAACGAGATCACGACCTATATTTAGAGTCGTCGAATTAACATATCGAAAAGTATAATCAACGATGCGTTCATCGTATCAACAAAATCATATATAGTATATATATATATATATATATATATATATATATATATATATATATATATATATATATATATATATATTTAGGTTACGATCATTCTCTTATTTTATATCGTACATCGCTTAACCGACAACTTTCTATTTTAGGAAACTTTCTATTTTTAGAAAGTTACTATTTTTGGAAAGTTACCATATTTAGTAAGTCTCGTTATCAAAATATATTTGTAATAATACTTAGTTATCTCGTCGGTCTTTCGACGCTTATTCAATCATAAATTTCAAATATTGAAACTATATCTTGAACATTACAAAAAGTTATTATTTTTAGACTTTCCGTTTTTAGAGTCGACCAACGGTCTCAAAATAATTACTTACAGTAGTATATTAATCGATATTACTTTATTAATCGATATCACCTTCACAACGCGTTAAAGTTTATTAAAGTCTTCTTTGACTTTTATGTTTGACTTTTATATATTTATTTTTCTAAGTCTGACCCGACTAAAACGACCCACTAGATCATCTTTTCACAGCTCGGACATAAAAGAGATTTTATGCGAAACGATATTCCGGACAACTTTTTAGTTTTAGCCGAGACCTGGATCTCGACGGAAAATGACCAAAACGCCCCTGCAAGAATCTGCTGGAACTTGACTATTTTAGTAAAAACACAGACTTTGACCATGGGTTTTGACCCGTTATTACTCGATTTTAAAATTGGCAAGCCTCGCGAAATAGTAAAACATCATTATGAGCAACTTTCGTGTTTCGCCGGAAGGCCGAAACGGACTCAAAAGTGCTCAAAACGAGCTTTTAAATCGGAGACAGCAACTACTATTTTTAACAAATGCTGGATTTTTATACCTCAAATATATATCTCGTTTTCGCTCTAACTTTTTCGTTATTAGGAGTTAGAAGCTCCGTTTTATATCGAAACGATCGTCTCGGAAAGCTTTATCCTATTTCAAAGCCTAAAATCAGATTTTACGAAATCTCAATCCTCATTTGGCGTGCCAAACTTTCTGTTCAAAATATACCTTTTAATAATTACACCAAAAACTCATTTTTAACCAACAAGCTCATCTAAAATGCATCTAATCATGGCATATAATTTATACTTAGCCCACTTAATCATTTTATATCATTGTTTACTAATCGGCGAAAGTTTCATTCGACTTTACCACACATATACATATTTACGAGAATCAAATCCAATGAATGAAATAATCGAAATAAACAAAAAAAGGAAGGCTCACAAAGCTATACGGAGCAAAGTTGGAAAAATAAAAGAGTTCCCCTCGTCACTCTTGGTCCTAGCCGCGGCTCACCCTCAACCAAACCAAATCAAAACCAAACTTTAATCAACCAAATCAACCCAATATCTTTTAATAAATCAAACGCACCCTTTGCGTGTCTTGTACCCGGTTCGAACCCGCGACCTTTAAAACAAAACCAAACGCGACCCAATCAAACAACAACTCAATAATCCACACTCCCTCTTGTCCCTTGCTTGGTTCGAACTCACAACCAATCAACCAAGCCAACCGAAAACTCCTTTGCTTCAATAAACTCAATCTCGCTCAAACCTCATTGCATGTATATTTTTAGTACATGGATGATCCTAAATAAACCTTCTAAACAATATGGGGTAACTAGAAAAATAAAAACACCAAAGGTGGTGGTGCTATGGTGCCCGGCCGAACCTCAAAAGAAAAAGGGGATGAGAGAATCACTAAAGCGTGGTTCGTTTTTGATTTAGAACATTATTTGAATAATGTTTAAGTGTATTAGCAAGATCAAAATGCAAAAATGGTGAGTGTGTGTGTGTTTTATTACTCGGCCGAACCACAAGAACAAGGAGAAGAGAAAACTTTTGAAATCTTGAGTTTACTTGTATATATGTTGTGTGTATGTGACCTTTTATCCAAGCTAGGAAGTAAAGTGAAATGATGATTCTTGGAAAACAACCACAATGAGTGTGTATGGAGTACTAGGCGTCGGCCTAGAGTAAGCAACATGCAAATTATATATTTTTTTTCCTTTTTAATTCTTGTAAATATTATGTGTAAAGTTTAATTATAAAAGGTAACTTGTACAAGGTTTAACAAAACGCGAGCCATAAATGCGAGCTTCGGCCAAAGACAAGGAACAACGATGACGAGGTTAAAAATAATAATTTACTTTCATAACAATAATAACAAGATGTGTCGTAAACTTGTGCGGTGCTCCAAACGATTAACGAACGCGTGGTCAAATGGTGACTCACGAAACGTCAAAAATAAAGTGAAACTATACGTAAACTATAGTTGTAATCACGACATGAGGGTGTGGGAACATGTAGCCAATGTTAATGAACGTTTGCATGTCGCGGGTCACGACTAGAAAATGCTAGGCACTCTTGTTTGGTGCTAGACAATTCGACAAGACCATATATCACGCTAATAAAACCATGCGGGCCTCACTAGGACTTCGCAACCTACCTTCGTGAGCCCCCATAATAAGCCTAGACGGCTTATTCTTGTGCTTACCCGACTTAATAAGCTCAATATAGACATAAGAACCTAAATGGACCCTTGGTATTTCTTTGAAAAGCAAACGACGGGCCTTCTAGCCCATTAACGGGCCCTAAATGAGAAGATAAGCTCACAATAAGCTCGAGTAGCTTATTGGTGATCTTATGAGGGCTAAATAAGCCTAATGGATATAAAGGTACTTAATGGACCTCAATGGACCCAACGGAACGCCTTTGAACCCTTATCGGGCCTCAACAGGCCCAAACCGGCCCAATCAGAAGCTTATTAGCTTATTGTAAATAAGCTAGAAAATAAAACAGAAGTGTTGGGCTTAAATAGGGTAGAAAATAAGCTAAAATGCTTAAGGAACCCACAAGGTTCTATTCGGGTTGAGCTATTGGGCCCATAAGCCCAATAAGCTCGAAATAAGCCTCAATAAGCTCACCGAGCTTATTTTAAGCTTAACAGCCCCGTATGAGCTTATTTAAGGTTTTCGGACCTATTTAAACCATATTGGACCTTTGATAAGTTAAACGGACCTTAACGGGCCCAATAAGGCCCGTTAAGTCAATAATAAGCACGAATAGCTTATTTATAAGCCGAAATGGCTTGGTTGGCTTACTTGAACTAAATAAGGCCAAATGCCACTTGTCGGGATTTAATTGGGTTGAAAATGCAATTTTTACAAAGTCGGGGGACTAAAACCGTAAATGCCGAAACCTAAGGGGTTAAATTGTCACTTCTTGTATTTCAATAACTCCAGGGACTACTCTTGTAATATTCGGAAACTTAAGGATTTAAGTGTAAGTTATAAGGACCTAAACTACGTTGTTGTAACTTGAAGGACCGATATTGTAATTAACGAAAAGTAGAAGGTTAGAACCCGTCACTTTTTCGAAAACTATAAAACCATAAGGACCATTATCGTCACATCACGAAACTAGGAAAATAAGGACTAGAGTTGTGAAATGTTGAAAACAAATGATAAGTTTTAATAAATATTAAAACTTGGAGGTTCACTTGTAAATAAATAAAAACTATAAGACGAAGGGACTGAAACCGTAAATCTAAGAAACTTATGACTTCCTTTGATAAAACGAAAGTCTTGATTTATAAACTTAAGTGAGTACAAACGGAATATACACATACTAAAATATATATATACGTCTATGTTTCAAGTAATGATTAAATATTATTATCGAGAAGTAATAAATATGATATATTTATTAAGCGGAAACAATTTCGCGTTTATCGAGAACCATCGGGATTATAAATACAATAGTTCTGTACACCACTACACAAGTGATCACGGTATATATAAACTTAAAATGGGGTGATAACATGCTTTGTTTTACAAACTGGACGCAAGTGTACATTTTATACCATGATTACGTGTTTGCCTAAGTTACCATAACCCATTATGTCCATGATCATGAACTGTTAATTGCATAGATGTGATGGAATACATTGTGTGGCGCAATTTATGATAAGTCTATTAGGGATTGACATCCCCGTCGGTGACTACTATCACTGGTAAAACGAACGCTATAATGTCGAATCTGGGATGTTTGCAGGTTACACATATTCACGACACCTTTTGCAAATTTATATTTTGCAATTCATACAGGTCTAGCTTCGGTGTCATGAAGCTTAGGGAAATCGTAATTACCTTTTATATGTTGAATTGTTGCATAATCATGCACATGGAAATCCTTGCGGTCCAACATCGAATTTACATAAACCTATATTCACCAACTTTAGTTGACGTTTTAACATGTTTTTCAGTCAATAAGGCACGAAGTGCATGATACTTGGAGTCACTAATTTAAAGAGTCAACACATAAGATTTGGGTCTTATTACACTTGGGGGAAAATTTTTATAAACCGAATCTTTATCTAGTTTGGTGAAACTATTTGAAGCCCTTGAGCTTAGGTAAACAAACAGTATTTTGTTATCCCAATGGTATCTTTTTTTCAATACACGTGTTTTAGTAGTCGTTCCAATCTTTTGCTAATGACCCAATAAATTAACGCCTCGGATATACCACATTCCGCTGCATACTCAGATTTTGAGTGTTTACAAAATAAAACCTCCACTAACTCAAGCATCGTTTCCACCAATGAAAAATCTAGAAAGATAGGGCTAAGACACTGCACCTGTTTGCGCACTACAACAATTCAAACTCCTTCTTAACATCTAATACAAAAAAGCTCATGTTATCACGGTAGCTAAACCGCTAAATCCAATATAACACCTAACGATGGACTAATATCACTATACTATATTATAAGACTCTCTACCATCATTTTATACTCATTAAACTTTTATTACTCTTTACTTTTATTTGTTTAGAACATTACAACTTTCTGCTCTAAGCAAATTTTACCCAACTTGACACGACCAAAACCCATACCAAAACGCATTCCCATAATTCCCACAATAAAATTCACACATGACCCGCATGTGTAATTAAGTTTCCCCCAGAAGCTCATGACATTCATTCAGCCCGAAGTATACCTTTGAAAATCAAACTGTACAAACTGGTCAATTTCGATCTGATTGCACACGAAAAAGTGTCGACTAAATACCCAACTTAGAATTAATTTTTATTTTTTAGCCTTATCCATTTTGGTTTCATTGAATATGAAAGTTATTTTAATGGAAAAAGTGTCTTAATTAAAACACTCTAATAGGTTCACCTCACTTAAGTTACTCAAAATCGTCTGAATAACAGTTTTTACAACGAGTCCTTGATACAACATTTGACCCCCCTTCCACAAAAATAATTTATAAAAAACTTCGAGCTAGATTTTATGGAAAGAAATATCAAAAATCTACAGTAAAAAAAGAATCATGTTGTTTGCATTCTCCATCATGGAGATATTCCCCAACAATCTCACAAATTCTGCTCATTAATTAAACCCCAAAACCATAACAAGCCTAATTCCCGCTTAAAACCATATGGCCGAACTCCCTTTCTTTTATTTATTTTATTTTATTTATTTATTTATTAATTACTTAATTATTTGTATTACCTTAATTTTCTACAAAAACCTAAGCTTATTTGCGCATACCTTTTTGCTTAAACGCAATTTACTAAACTTTTAAAAATAATTAACTTTTCATTTTTATTAATCCTAACTTTCCAAAAATAGAAATTTCATTTCTTTCATATCCTAACTACTAAAACCTATTCTTATCCTAAATTACTAACACATAAATACGTATACGTAATATTACTTACACGATAAATCATTAGGACGCTTAAATCACAAAAATCATTTCCTTGTCACCAAAAGTGAACGAAATGAACTCCACAAAATCCAACACAAATCCAATCCCAATGAGACGATCACGCTCAATGGATTGATTATCCAATCTCACATATCTCACACAAACGCATATAAACACGTATAAACACATATAACACATAACCCATACATTACAACAGATACTTAAGTCAATACTAATAGTTTGACTAACCTGCTCAAATCATGGTTGTCACAGTATCCCCTCCTTTAGGAAATCTTGTCCCGATATTTAACTAGCCGATTCATCAGCTCGCTCAACGAACAAATGAGGATACTTAGACTTCATATAATCTTCGCGTTCCCATGTAAACTCAGGTCCACGCTTAGAATTCCAAATAACTTTCACAAGCGATATCCTACTACGTTTTAAACTCTTAACTTCACGGTCCATAATTTCTATAGGGTTCTCAACAAAACGTAGAGTTTTGTCAACCTTAGTATCGTCCAATGGCACATGCAAACTAGCATCCACCAAACACTTCTTTAGGTTTGACACATGAAACGTGTCATGTACTCCACTCAATTCCTCAGGCGACAACCCCAAACGAAAAGAAGCATCCCACTACATGAACCTCGCTCGTCATCGAGAAAACTCATCAAAACCCTTAATTGTTGTAACAACGTGTTTTTATATCTTTAACCCCGTAACTTCATTCAAACAAGAACTGTCATAAATTAAGAATAAGAAGTTACAAAGCTCAATGTATCAAAAGAATCCACTCGAAATTCAGGTTTACTAAAACTTTCACAAGCACCTCCCAAATCCAATTTCTGATACTCACTAATAAAGACATAAATTCTTCAACCGAACTATAGCCAATCCTCCAAGAATCTCAAAATGGTCCCTACATAACTCGTTCTAGACTGTCTTTCTTTCCAAACGTACTAGCACCTCTCCAAGGGAGACCTTTCAACGCCCCAATAACCTACCATCATTAAATTACAAAAGTATTCCCACTTACTAACAAGCTAATCTTTTTTCAATAATTTGGCTGCTAAGCCTTTCCTGTATTACCACTATCTTGTTGGTTGTATTCTTGTAACCAAAATCGATCCATTCAACTCACAGCTCTCCTAAGTTACGGCCCTATAAAAAACGGTAACCTACATTCCTTTACCATACCATGCTTCAAAATGAAGCACATCCCGAGCACCACAAATGATAATCCCCACCTTTGGGAAAAACTCATCTTCACGACGAAAGTGAGTATTCGATTTACCCTCTAAAATCTACACATACTTGTCCTAAGCATATCTAGAATGGGTGACTTAGTCAGTCCATTGACTAACAGCCCAAATCGGCATCGTATCCACTACCTCATACTGGTAACTTGACAAAAATATCTAGTTACCTTTGTCCCACTTCTATCGGGTAACTCAGGTTGTACAACTATCCTGAAGACCCATGTATACAGCAACTTCCACTTCAAATACCTAAATACTACTACCAACTAGCTTATCCTTCTTCCTGACTCAGTTCCATCGATTAGTTAACCTTAAAACAAACAACATTGATCACTCTCCATGATGTGATAAATACTTGTCGTATACCCGCCTCTTCAATAGCGCAAGGTCCTTTACATCTCTCCAAATGGAGGTTCCAAACTTTCTAACCAATATGAACACTCTACCACACCTTGTCACGCTCGTGGTCCAATCCCACGCAACTCTTGATGTTGACGCGTACTTTGCTTTGACACTTCTTATGCCACCAACTCCTTTCTCAAACCTAGATCGGATCATCGTACTTCTATCTCGAACTCAATTCTTGGCTTTCATCTAAATCCTTCTTCCTACCCCACGTAAACATCCTACATTTGCCTTCCAGATGGTACTTTGGCCTCGGAAATCAACTCACTAAATAACATATATCCATCATCTTTTCCTTCATGTTCATCCTTCCGTTGAAAGTGTGTGGGAGACTATTCATATACGTATAGATTACACTCCATTTCTCGATCACTAAGGGCATCTAAGCATTATAGAAAGGCAAAACCTACCACGTTAGTCATGCAATCCTTCATAAGAACCTTCAATTGACACGACGTACAAGCAATCACATCTCCCTTTTTCAACATACTTCAAATCATTGCTTCTTCACTCATAATATACTACTAAATAGTCCTGCTTTCCTTCTGGCAATGCCAAGATCGGCCCATTACCCATTATATTCCTTCCACATCTAGATTGCTTCCTCTTTGCTCTGCTTCATGTTGTTGAAAACCTCACGTACACTTCTCTTCTTATCAGTGACTCCCACATCACTTCACGTGCGACCCTTACTCCTCCTTAGACTTGGGTTGGTTTAAAATATCGTCTGTATATATACGTTAACTACTTGTCTATATAGCGACCTGCACATACCTGACTCATTAACTCTTGAAAACCACTGGTGCATTGGTTTACCAAAAGCATAGCCGTAAGACATTCAACGTTCCATTACCGCATCCTAATAACAGTCTTACTACGTCATCCACGGTGCATCCCCTCCTTGGTGACATTCACATACGAATTTTCTATCTCACGTCTGTCTCAAGATAATCAATGCACATTCCAAACTACCCCCCTTCTTCCCTACCACGCAATACAGATGCATTCCCACAACAAGTTACCATTCAAACCAACCTCAACCTTCACCCTGCAATCATTCCACACCGCTATTCCTTTCTAAAGACATTAAACGACACGAGCCTTCGCTAAATTGGCGTCGCTCCTTGTACTAAATCCATACGAAATACTATCTACGACGAGGGGTAAAACCTACTAAATCCTTAGAACACTTTAGAGGCTCCCATACTACCAAAGTATCAAATTAATCTCAACTCAACTTACCTTGGTAACTAGCTACGGGACCTCGTATACCTCTTTAGTTCGTTTTCTCCACGAACCTTAAGCACTCACTCAAATTCCCAAGGCATTTAACTACCTTCTCGTGCATACCATCTCAGCCCTTATGTCTTAAAAACCAATTTCTCATCCTATGATTACATCATCACTCTCGATAACTAAGCTGACTAAAATCAAAAGTAAAACGAGAACTCTCTAATCTCCAACATGGGATTTACGAATAATTCCATCGTTTGCTACCATCAATAGCACCACACGAAAGATTACGACCGAACATCAATTTCTACACCACCCCAGTGAGGAAATTTTCAAACATCCACATGCACCAATTGGTATGGACCCAAAATCACACGATTCCAAAAAGAAAAGAAAAAACACCGAAAGAAACGTCGACATGAAGAACGAACCTCCGTCCTAACAAACGCATCAACATTTGACTAGAAACACACCTCCAACGAATAAACCACATACCAAACCCATTAATTAAAAGACTAAGAACCTTTGTACCAAAAACCGATTTTAAACCCAAGGAAAACTATCCATCATAACCTTATTACCATATCTTTTAAAAACAATAGAACACCTTAGTCTAATAAAGCAAATAAGTCTTATAGTGTAAAAATAAATTTAAATAAAAATTTTCATAAACTTATTTTAATATGTTTTATAAAAGAAACAAAAGAATATTTTGAAAAAAAAACGTGTTTGCATTTTATTTATTTTATTTATATAATTTATTTTTAAAAGAAGTTTTTAACACCTAAACAATATGGTATCAACTACAACAAACTTACTTTCAAATGGAATTTATGACTCACAACAAAAAAACATCATGATAGCAAAATAGACTCCAAAATACCTTAAGAATTCCAATACCAGAATATTAATTTACTTGAAAACGAACACGACAAGAACTCTTACAAACCAAACAACCATAAGGACTCATCCATACCAACGGTCTTAGAACCAAACCAAAAAGTATCGTCACCTTTAGACAAAGGAAAACAATCAAAACGCCAAACGGAGAACATAGAACACCAGTTCTATGATAACACCCTAGAATACCAACACGAGCGTTGGATATCTCAACGAACAACGAGCTAACGAACCAACTTAAGAATCGCGACGACAATACCAACAGGTATCCGATGTATCCGCAAACGATAGATGAAAGGGAACCTTACCATCTACGCAACCCAACCTAATATAATCGCCCAATCGGTTAAGAGAGGAATTCTCTAACCACACAACCATCCTCAACAGGATCTCACATCACATCTACACTACCATCTACACAACTATCCAGACTTACATCCTTACATAATACATACAAGCAACAATGATCAATGCAATCAAAGTCACAAGTCCACGTGTGTGTTGCCTTTATAATTATGTTCGCGACCATAATTATAATTGCACCTTTTTCACACGTGTACTTACTTCCAAGACCACACATCTCAATGATAACACACATCTACCACATAGCACTTAATAATAATCCAAATATAATTAAAACATGATAAACCATCTAACGAACCATAAAATCTCAATCGATCAAACAAAACAGAAGTCACATCGTGACCTAAAATATCAAAGCAATCCTCGATTATAGCAACGCATCGAGGTAGAAAACGAAATAAACTTATGTTGGGCCTCGCTTGGGTTTGACTTTTCTCTCTCAAAAGTCACCCAACTCCGCGGGTCCAGTGAGGTAAACAATCTCCCAACGATATCTCCTAGGGGTAGGGGAAGACATGACTAAAACAATAACAAAGGGGTAAATACTATTAGATCCCCATAATGAAAAAGTATATATTTCATATTATATAGTAGTAATTCAACATAGAAAAATTTTCAAAGCTTTTAGGTAGCGGGAACATACGGTATATACGTACACAAACATTTATGCCCAAAAATACAACTATATGAGGGACCCTTAAGCTATAGTCTAGGCTCAACCACCTAGTTCTCTATAACCAAAGGCTCTAATACCAATCTGTCACACCCCGCCAAGGCGGAAACACGAGGCGTAAAGAAGAATGGATATCATCACAACACATGGTGTCTATATAGAGAATACTAAAATGAATACTAAAGTAAAGCAAAGACACAAAGTGTCATAACAATACCCAAAACCTAATGGTGTCTTTATTAATGAGAAAGAGGTCTCGTTAATAAATGATATGCAAAACATAATCCAAACAATTCATGCAAACGCAATTATTCAAAACAGAAATCATAAATAAACTCCAAGCATCCTACGGTCTCTTCTAGCCACTGCGCTCTATCTTAGCACCATTAAGCTCACCTGAAAAAGATGCTTAAAACCGTCAACACAAAGGTTGGTGAGAGTCATAGGTTTAAGACACGCAAAACAAACCTTTAAATCCAATTACTGTGATAAATAAAACATAACATAGCAGGACATACAACGTACTATCATACAAGCTAACATGCAATCACATCAATCCACATTGAGACATTCACGCTCAATCATCATAAACATAAAATCAAAACGTACAATAATGAGACGATCACGCTCACTATCTATAATCCACAGTAATGAGACGGTCACACTCACTACTAACAATCCACTGCAATAAGACGGTCACGCTCACTACTAACAATTCATTAATGCCTTGAGACGGTCACGCTCAAGCACAATAATCCATATCATATTAGCAAGTAACACAAAACATACAATAGTCTCGTATAGCCCATGCCTCGTTTAAAACACATTATCACAGTAACTAAAACATTTAAACTCATAGCATTATTTTAACCCCAAGAAAACATAAGAAAAGGGGCTATGAAACTCACCTGATGCTTAGCTTCCTAGATGATTTCAACAAAAGCTTCACAAACACTTCACGGATAATCTAAACAATTAAGCACACAATAAGCTACCATCAATTAGGCATTCAACCCAATATGATGTAACCTCAACTATGATGGATATCTAAGCTATCTACCATAGTTCTATACTTGATTTTACCCTTTTCTAACTCTTATATATGTCATTTATACTTCAATACTACACTTTAAATTTTCTAGATTAAAGCAGAATTTTATACCCACTTACGCGCCCTAAACGCACCACTTAAACACTTCCATAATCTAAGCAAAATTCACCATGCTACATATATGTCTTATGAACCTCCCAAAGTCATTACCCTTTTATAAATACCCTTTAGAAATTCATTAATCCAAACTGTCCAGAATTTGGCCAGAATCTGACCCCCTAAAAGTATGACGTTAGATAACCCACTTAAACTTCATAACATACTTAGCAAAAATTCAGGGGTCACACACAATATATAAACTAACTTCCACGTGATTTAGAGCCTCTAACTAGATGTCTAAGTATTTTTAGAAAAATCAAAACCAAAACTGAAATTCGTCACAGTTTTACACACTGATTTTGTAAAGACCTTTTGACCCACTTCCCGACCATAAAAACTCACGAGACCAACTTTGCTGGAAAGTAGACTCTATGAGGTTATCTCCAGTATGTTGTAAATTGTTTATTTGATAATTTATGATTGAGTTATGACAGTTACAAAACTGCCTAATTTTCTGCAGTGAATTAAACAACTAATTCGGGCGATCTAGACACTAACGCATGATTAAATCACGAAACCAATTGAACCAATGATCAAACAATCATCATTAAACTATAAACTCCAAAAAAATTAAAACCCTAATTTATTTTCATGATTAAACCTAATCCATCATGCTTAGATTACAAGAATTAAAATAAAAACTAGAATTAAACAAAGAATTAGAAAATACCTTAAACCTTAAAAATTTTCTTCTCTTTTTTTTCTCTGGATCGGTCGAGCAATAGGGGAGGAGGGTTATGGGATTTATTTTGTATTTATAGGCCCCCAATTAATTATAGATAATATCTAATTAGAGTTTGTTTCCTTTTAAAACTCTTTTTTTTCTTTTCTTTCCCCTTATCCTCTTTAAATTCGTTTTTACTATTCATCTATAAAAAAATATTTATTTATTTATTTATTAATTACTTAATTATTTGCTTTACCTTAAGTTTTTATAAAAACCTAAGCTTATTTGCACATACCTTTTTGCTTAAACGCAATTTACTAGACTTTTAAATCCTGGAACAATCAAAAACAAGGGGGAGAAGGGTTTTTGATATTTAAAAGGTTTACAAAAAGGTTTAGGATGGATATCTTTTACCAATTTTAATTAGAGTATGATTTGTTTTCCTTTTTTATTCTTTAAACCAAACCGGCCGATCACCCTTTATTTTCTTTTTTTTTCTTTTTTTATTAATTACATATTTACTAACATTACCCTAAGTTTTTATAAAAACCTAAGCTTATTTTAGTATACCTTTTTGCCTAAACGCAATTTACTAAACTTTTAAAATAAATAACTTTTCATTTTTATTTTAACCTAACTTTCCAAAACAAGAAATTTACATTTCATTCTTATTCTAACTACTAACACTTATTCATACCTAACATTACTAACACATAAATACGTATACGTAATAATACTTACACGATAAATCACTAAAACGCTTAAATCACAAAAATCATTTCCTTGTCACCAAAAGTGAACGAAATGAACTCCACAAAATCCAACACAAATCCAATCCCAATGAGACGATCACGCTCAATGAATAGATTACCAAATCTCACATATCCCACATAAACACATATAAACACGTATAAACACAAATAACACATAACCCATACATTGCAACAGATACATAAGTCAACACTAATAGTTTGACTAACCTGCTGAAGTCATGGTTGTCACAATAGCTTAACCATACCCAATGCTCTAAGCGTAAGTGAAATGTTTACTTTACACCGACACTTATAAACCCACAATCAGTTTCTTTTCCCCCTAATGTGGGACAAGATTAACACAATTTTTTTTAAATCTATACTACTTTATAAAGCATTTAGCCAATTTATTTTTAGAAGTCTTAAAAAATTAACTAAAAAAGATTACTTTATTAGGAAGGATGTAAAACCATTAGAAAATGTTTATCATACACATTTAAAAGCCTTTAAAATTCTTCAATAGCCAAAACTTGTAACAGCCCAAAACATGTAACAACCAATTAAATGGTAAAGTTGTAACAGCCCATATACGTTTTTTAATACAGTCAACTTGTAACTGCTAACATTGATATTGTCATCAATTAAGTCAAATTATAACTGCTGCATTCATGTGGTCCATTTGTAACGGTCCATTAAACATCATTTAAGTGTAAACCACAAACTCAAATACGAGTATAAAAATCTAATACACTAACAAAATTCATTACACCATTTTCATCTCTCTATTTTATCTCTCTTAAAAACACAAACACCTTTCTATTTCTTTCTTCAAACCACCAAATTTTGCCGTCTCACATATCTTAAAAAATTAAGTAAAAATAATTACTTTATTGGGAAAGATGTAAAACCATTAGAAAATATTTATTATACACATTTAAAAGCCTTTAAAATCCTTTAATAGCCAAAACTTGTAACACCCCAAAACATGTAACAACCAATTAAATAGTAAAGTTGTAACGACTCTATCATACGTTTTAATACAGTTAACTTGTTGTAACTCCTAAAAATTGTATTATCATAAATTCAGTCAATTGTAACTTGCTGCATATTGTGGTCATGTGTAAACTGTCCATTAAACATAATTTAAGTGTAAACCACAAACTCAAATACGAGTATAAAAACCTAACACACTAACAAAATCCATTACACCATTTTCATCTCTCTATCTTATCTCTCTTAAAAACACAAACACCTTTCTCTTTCTTTCTTCAAACCATCAAATTCTGTCGTCTCACATATCAAATTTTTATTTAGATAATTTTGTTAAAATGTTTGATGATATCATGGTTAATTGTTGCAAGGATGATTTCAAAAAATATTGAGGGCTTACATCGTTGATGTCAAATGCTAAGGTTTGATGGATTTGGATTTTTTTAGGGATAAAGTCTTATGAATTAATGATTGATGTGCAAAACATCCGTGATCCTGAATCTATTAACTTTTGATGAAGTGGCTGAGATTTTTAGTTAGTTTTTTTCATCATGTTATGTTAGTGATTTGGTGATTGTAGTTTTGAATTGATGATCGATGATGATGGTGATGATAACCCGTTTGGGGTTTTATTTTGTCGAATTGTTAGAATTTTAATATTTGATTTGTGATTATTGGGGTGTTTAGAATTGTTCAATTTACTTAACCACTGCTTAAGTTCTTCAGTAACTTTTTTTTCTTTTTATTATGTAGTGGTTGTTCACTTTTAAAAATAATTATTGAATTTGTCCAAGTTTATCATTTCCAAATCTTAAAAAAAGAATAAGCAATGTCATTAAAAACGTGTAACCGCTTAAACCATCATTGTAACGGTCTCCAATAATTATTAAAAACGTGTAACCCCTTAAAATAATTACTATCAATAATAATTATTAAAAATGTGTGTAGAAACCGTAGAGGGGGGGTGAATATGTTTCCATTAACAAAATTTAAGATCAAAGATTATATCACTCTCTGCCGACGGTCCCATAAATATATGGGGGCCGCCTAGTACATCAGGGGGCCGCCCTATTTAAAGGGACCGCCTCCAGAAGAAGTTTTCGGACTAGATCATTTGTATCAAATCACCAATCAAGTTTGACGCAATATGAGAAGTGTCAATAATGGATTTACAATTACTAGCGCATATTCCACCAATATATCCACACTCACAATGTTTACTACAAAGAACTACACAACCATGACTAACACAACATACATAATAATTCACACAATCATAAGCAAAATGCAAGTGTAAAAGTAAAGACATAAGTAAAGAGAAAGGTAAAAGAAAATGCAAACCGACACGATGATTTATAGTGGTTCGGTCACGAAGCTCCTCTTTGTCCTAATCCACCCCTCGAGTATCCAACTCGAGAGTTACTTCATTAATCAACAAGCTCCCTTTCGGCGGAGAAAACCTTATACCAATGCTTACATTATTTTCCGACACTAAGCTAGATGTCCAGTCCTAATTTTAGCTAGAATCAATCTACCACATCACCAATGTATTTTAAGGCCTAAAATACTAACCAACCCACAATCAACCCATCCAAATATATACATCATTTGGTTCTACACACTACTAAAGATTGAAAGACATGGACTCGATCTATATGTAACAAATGTTACAAATGGACTAACTAGACTACATTATTTCGGATCTTGAAGATGACCGGAGTTCTTCTCTTGCACTCGAGGAAAGGATGAAAGGATAGAAGATTTGATCACATCTAAGATTAACCAAGTTGAATGATCAAAGATTTAGAGAGATTTAGTGAGATCTAGAGAGAGAAAGAACTGAAAGTAAATCGTGCAAACGGGTTATGAAAATAGTTGGAGGTGACCCACTATTTATAGGAGCTGAAAAACTGTCTGTCAAGAAATGGCGGTCCCAGATATATTAGGGGGCCTCCAAATATTTAAAGGGGCCGCCGACTGAATTAAGGGACCGCCCCGATAAACGCTCCTGTTTTTGTCTTTTTGTGATGACAAACTTGTCTGGTGAAAGTGACACTTATTTTAGGGGGAAATGACCAGATTTTGAAATTCAAAATAATTACCAAATAAAACATTTCTTTATAATTCAAAAATAATTTGTCTAAATAATTTTTGAGAAATAGTTTTGTTATATTTATAAAAATATAAAGTTTAAGACAAAAACTTATTTTTTTGATCATCCTACAAGTTTAATATTGTTTGTACATACCTTATGTGATTTACGTCGGGTGTAAACCAATGTCCGTCTTGATGCATACTTGAGACGTCGAGAGATGTTGATACGTGTATGCATTGATGATTTGTGATTACGAGTAACTTGCGCACTTTACGTTACGTATTACAAGTTACATGTTTGTCATCACCAAAACATAAAGAGATCGTATAGATTAAATATCGTAATATTTGCACTAACAATCTCCCCCTTTTTGATGATGACAAAATATGTAAACTATAGCACATAGTAAAGTTTAAAAGTTACTCGTTTACACTCCCTTCTCCCCCTTTTGTCGAAGCAAAAAGGTATAATGTGGATTATGGTTAGAGCATATAGGTTGGAGGTTTGAGAAGAAGACATGAGAAGAGGGTACGTGCTCCGAGTATATAGGTTTGAATTATGAGGAGAAGATATGAGAAATAAAGGTGAAGGTGATTGTGTGTTCCTTGGATAGTTTAGAAAAGGTCATGAGAGATGAGAAGTAGGCAAGAGAAGAAGGTAGGTACTTGAAGAATAAGAAAGTAGGTGATCTAAGTTTATTGGATGAGGAATGAGAAGAAAGCACTGAGAAATTGGTTGATGTGCCTTTTGAGTGGATGAGGTAAGTATTGGTTTATGAATGAGGCTTTCATCTGATTTTCAATCCCGATCCTATATCCTCTAAAGGTGAGCTTGCATCATCCCTGTGAAGGTTTATATCACACAATCTTAACAACTTTCTGGATGTTTACCCACATATCTCTAGCTCCCCCTTGCTAGATTACGTCCTCATGATAATTTCTCTCCTTGTATATTGACTATAAGGATCCATAAATAAATACCATTTAATGCTTGGAGAAGTTCGATGCATTTAAAAAAGTAGGAACGCTTGCAAGTGCTCCCATTAGTGTGTTGCTCCCCTTGATTGGGCACCAAGGAATCAGATATTGTTGTGCACAAAAAGTTAGTAGACAAGTGCACATATACTTATCGGGGAAATAAACATGACTTCTAGGTTTTTATTAGTTAGGTATGACACTTAAAGAAGTTAGAAGTGGGAACATGGAAACATTATTTTAAAAACCAAAATCTAATGTATAATTAAAAGATCAGAGAATGTTTACAGAGAAGATTAGACCGACTTTTAATAACAAGAATGGGATTGATTTATGATTGACCCAAAACTTTTTACTGAGAATTGACCTTTTTAATGTATTCGAAGATACTTAATATCTTGGCAAAATATGTCAATATATATATATATATATATATATATATATATATATATATATATATACTTTAAAAGAATAAAAAGAAAAATAAGACGAGGATGGAGACGATGTGCTTTTGGATGTGAATGAAAATGATTCCATAGAGCCAAAAAGTGGGAAAGGATGATACTAAAGAAGGAACGTGTTGACGAGAGGTTGATAGAAAAGATTGATATATCATTTGCACTAACAATTGATGTGCATATGATCCTATCGAGACAAAGGTGGATGATTGGGAATTTAAAGATTTGTTTGGTGTTTTGTTGGTTGACGATGTTGAGGAACAAAGTGGGATGTGAAATGAGGTGGTAGTTCTTTCATGGTGGAATAATATTGAGAGACTCAACATATATGGTGGACTCAATAACTTGAGGGATTTAATATCTTTTTATGTTCTTCACTTTTTAGAAAGAGGAAAGTTTAACGAAGGAGTAAAATTTGCAATTACGCCAATTACTTAAATATTTAGATGAAACATTTAAGTGTCAATGGGATAAGGAGGTATTCTAATAATAACAAGACGGTAGAAGAGAGAAGAAAAACATTTAGACGTGAGAAGAAGTTAGGACGGTGGAGGACTTATTAGAATTGACACGACTACTAGAAGAGCGAAGAAGTTTAGGAGTGAGAAGAATCATTCTGGAATTGAGCCAAGACGTATGCGAGATGCGAGGACAGAAGGTTGTATCGTGGAGGGATTTTTATGAAGTGATGGATTTAAGTCTATCAAATGTAAGGAATGTGTATGAAATTGAGAGCATTTCATTATGAAAATACAAGATCTTGAATAAATAAGCAATGATGTTATGGTGTTAGGTAGAGGATGACATTGATCTATAGAGAGATAATGGGTATAGTTTGGGTGTGAGTAGATGTCCGCTTGTTAGCAGAAGAGAGGATATTTGTAATGATAATAAAGAGGGGTATTACAAGTTGTTCCGGTGTTGATTATATTAGGGGCGCCGAATAGGTCAGGGGGCCGCCAACCGCCAAAAGAGAGGGGTTAAGGAGTGATGAATTTTGTGAGAGGAGTGAAAAAAACAATATTATTAATTTGCATTTCTCCCAATTAAAATGCTTAAAATCTTGGATGAAGTAATTAAGATGCCACGAACGGAATGAAACGGACTAGATAAAACTAGAAGAAAAGAAGGAGAACGATTTTTGGAATGTGTTCCATCATTTTAAACTTGACGAATCATTTAACTATCCACTTGAGGGGTAAAGAAAGATTGTCGGGATGTTTTCTTCAGCGCAACTTTTAGATGGAGAGTTCTTTTGGAATAGTCCGAAGGAAATGGTGACGTATCTTCGGAGTGTTTCGTAGCGAAAATCTAAGTAATAATATTAATAATGATACTAATAATAAAGAAGAAAACAAAAAGATTGAGACGACGAGCTTGACAGTCAAGAGGGATGGTGGTTACTTAAGTTTGTGAATGTTAATAAAACACATCATATGGACGAGGTATAAGGTTATCTATAAAGGTGGTGGGAAATAATAAGGAAAGAGATTAGCATTCTATATGGTGTAGAGGGTGTTGAGTGAGCAGGAAGAGTTGTGTACGAAAAGATAAAGAGTGTTTTATCAAAGAGATAGAATGTTTTCTTCCGAAGAGAATTGAATGTTTCGCGAGAGAAAGCATGTTTCGTAGAAGAGGAAAGAATGTTTTTTCAAAAGAAAGAATGTTTTCGACGAAGTAAAGAATTTTTGTCAAAAGAGGATCGAATATTTCGTCGTGCGAAGACTGTTTCATTGAAGATAAGAATGATTATCTGTCAGAGGAAAGATGTTTAAGTCAAAGAGAAAGAGAGGAGGTTTTAAATTATGTTGCTTTAAGTATGAATATGACTTTTAGATATGACATTTACGCTTCGATCGCACAAGTTAAGATATGGAGTATTTCAGCAGAAATTTAAGTAGTTTAAATAATTGGGGAGTTAGATTTCTATCTAACCTTTTCTTGGAGAAAGAGTGGATGATTTGGAAGAAAGGGAGATGATGATTAAGGGAAGGTGTGAATGAAGACTCAGGCGATTTAAGACCATTCTATGACTCTTTTGACTTTTTTCGATTTGTGACGCAGACGCGAAGGAAAATATTATAGTGTGAGAAAATAAATATATTATTATCGAAGCATAAGCTATATAGATATAAATCATGAAGTTTATCTAAGCATGATAACACAATAATCAACAAGATAATGTGTAAGATATATGACATTTAAATATTAATTGTAACTTAAATACATAGTGTAGGTGAAATTAACAGTAAAGTCAAGTCAAATGGCCATACAAAACGTGATTAATTTTAAATGCATTCATGAAAAACATGTTAGCATTTAGCACTTAGGAGCATGTGTTATTTAGATAAAAATACGGATTTTTATCTTAAAATTCTAGAAAAAGGATAAACCGTGTTTATAGGGTATTTACGGAGTCAATAAAATCTTATGATTTTTTAGTATAGTACGCGTTTGTTTAAATGTAAACGTTAAGTTAAATGCGTAACTAAAATAATATTAATGTAACCGGGCATCCAACAATCCGTGTATACATCACAGGGTTAAGTAATTAATTTTGAGAATAATTATTAACTTGGTTCAATGTAATTATTATTGGTTACGTTAAAAACGTTATACGTTTCGCGATAAAATCGTTTAGATGCCGAACCACAAAAAAACATTTTTACGCTTCAACAAATACCGGTTTTGGACCAATACCAAAGTTTATAAAATTAACCATCTGCATAAATTTAATATATATATATATTTATATATATAATAGTCCTGGATTAGACCAAAAGACATTTAAATTACAAAGATTACACTTTCATAACAAAACTAATTATACTTTCATAAAGTGCAAGTTATACTTCCATTTTCTTTTAAGATATTTAGTCACTTTTCCTCATTTATGGGATACTACACATTGGGAAACATAACATCATCAGTGTAATTACCAAGGACATGTAATCTTAGTGTTCGTAAAGAACTAGCCTGTTTAGTGAAATTGTAACTATTACATTCGTTATCTCCTTATGTTGCACCTCCATTTGGTGACTTATCGTCTTTGATTTACTTGGTAGTCTTGATAATAAATGTTAGCTCAAAATAATGAGTGAAAATGGAAGTTCGTTCATTAATTATATTATGTTCTCGGTCATTAATTATATAGTTGTAATAGGCTCGGAGGGTAAACGGGCTTAATGTCTCTAAAACGGGTCACGTGTATGGGCGAAAGCCAAGTAATCCGAGCCGGCGTAGAAAATACCAAGGCATGGAAAGCCTTAGGTATTAAGTATAAATACTTCCTGTATGGAGAGGGGGTTGGTTCTTGTTCATTCTAATTTTGTAATTTTGCAGTAATTTCCATCTTTTTCTTCTCTTACTTTCTCTCTTCTAAACTCACTCTAAATTTTAATATTTCTCACTTTAATTTTTGTTTTTGAATATGAGTGAAAGTGATTATATTGTTGAGACATTTGTATATTCGCCAGGGGAGGTATAGTTTTTGTTAGTTTTCTGTTGTTTCGTGTTTGTTTTTGTTTGGTTAGTGGATTGTTTTTTTTGTTAAGCAAGGAAGATGGATTTGTTTGTTGAAGTTTTTGTTGTTTCGTAAAATAGTTTATAATGTAATCTAGTTTGTGAGGCTAAGAACACGAAAGGCAGAAAAGATGTGCTTGTGGCACTCGGAACAATCGGAAGAGTGTGAAAACGAGTCATGAACGAGAAATTCTTGAAGGACGAAGAGCACATCTTTGTTTGATCGACGAGTGTCTTTACTTAAAACGATCGAAGATGAGAGTTTGGATTCGACAAGGCACAATCGAAAAGAGGACCATCGAACAAGCTCATTGAATAGACATAGAACGATCGACTTCAACAGGATATCGGACGAGCGGATTTAAGCATCGATCGACGAGTGGTTTTATGTTTTGATCGATCGAGTGGTTTTTTTTGTTTGATCTTTTTTTTTTTATTTTGATTGAACGAGTGACATACTTAACGATGAAACGAGCAACGATGAACGAGCGTGATCGAACGAGGTGACGGAACGAACGTGATCGAGCGATGTGATCGACACGGCGTGATCGAACGAGCGTGATCGAACGAGCGATCGAACGAGCGTGATCGAACGAGCAGTGATCGATCGAGGATCGACAGAGAATTTTTTTTCGAAAATTGTGTGACTAAAAAGGGTTTAGTAAACAGATAACTTATGATGTCCCTCGTTTTATGCCCGAGACTCTCAAATCGAAGAGAAAACGAGACGGATCAGCTGTACTCTTTAGCTGTTAAGGTTATATCGCAAGCCCACAAAACCATCGTTTTCAAGATTTCTTAGAGTTATTCAGTTTTTTTTTGGAATATTGCTGCTCAAATCAAATATTCACGGATTTTTCTTGATTTTTGTAACATCGTGAAAGATCGATTTTTCTGGTATAAATAGAATTGTAAATCGTGGATCATTAACTGTACACATCACAACCACAAACACTTTATGCTTAAGATCTAGAAATATTTCACATCATAATTCATAATGACGACTCCAATTGCAACTTACAATGACGTACCCATGACACAAATAATGGCAGCAGGTTCAAGGGATCGTCACAATGCTTGCAAGGACGGATATGCACAATGGCGATACGGTTAGTACGATACATTGATAACGAACAAATGGTGATGCCTTCGGACGTGATTCTACGGGTCTTATACTCCAACAAAGGTCAGAACACAGCTGTTCAGCAAAAGAGAAATCACGGAAACTTCTGAAAAAATCATTCGAGAAGTTCTGAATAAGGGACTCCTGAGAACAAAGCTCATTATGAATCTGAAAAAGAAGCGATTTTTGATATTGATGGAATTGGAGATGACATTATCAACTGTTGATGCATGTCAGAAGCTCAAGAAATGTGGGAAGCATCGAGAGGTTAAACAAGGTGAATACTCCCAATATTCAAGATGTAAAGACAAATTATTTTGGGGTTTGGTCAATTATTTCCGATGTGAGAGACAATTGAGTTTATAACAAGATTCTACAAAATGTGAATGAAATGTCAGAAAAATTTGACTTTGCAAACGAATGCGTCAATGTTTCAATTTCTTAACAATTCACAGAATGGTCACGGATGTCGCATGTGAAGCAACACCAGATGGATGAAGTTTTATAAGCTTTTGACATTCAGAAACAAATACCAAAAGGAGGTTACTGACTTCCGTCTGAAGAATGCACGCATGCTAACCTTTAGCACATGTAGCACTGCTCAAACAATGCAAGATCCTTATTCTCAAACACAAACAATATAAATCATATGACCAACATCCAGTTCACTTCAACAGGACTCTCTGCAGCTAAAGAAAACAAAGGCAAAGAGAAGCCAAACCCAATAACCTTATTGAGTCGGTTCTGGAAGAAGACAGTGATTGACAACAAGTCGAAGGAAAAGATATGCAGAAGACTTTGGCTCTAATGCAAGTACTTCAAGAAACTTACAACTCCCAACAAATCAGATTCTCAACAAGGAACCGAATTTGGGATATACCCGGTCTAAGCATGATAATAGAAGGTCGTTTGGGGATCAGAGGGCTATAAATGTTGTTGGGGGCTAGGGAAAACTGTAGGTGGTCAGTAGTGCAACGACTGGGATAACATGTGCTTTAATGCAAGGAATGGTCATTATGCTAAGGAATGCGAAAGCCAAAACGGGTTAGAGACTCCAGTATCACAAGGAAGATGTTGTGTGTAAAAACAGTGAGAAGGAGTTCAATTCAAGAGAGCAATCTGTATGGCTAGCAGAAGGATGAGGAACATTGATGAACCGAGTTGGAAGCAATTATAGTTAATGGCAAGTTCAAGGGTTCTAATGAGACTCAGGCACTACGTGAGGATTAGGAACCGGTACACTACGATATTGCATCATAATGTGTTTGCAATGACTTACAACATGCTGAGCTTGAATCATCTTAACAATGTGAGTGGAAACGTGTGATAGTATGTATTTCAGACAGGAAATGTGTGAGAATGATATTCAGCATGGACAACATGATTTAGACAGTGATGAGAGGTGTTGCATTGTAATTAAATGTCATTTAACAGTAGCCGTCGATGCTAACAAAAAAGAGTTCAAAAGCAACTTAAAGAAAGAAATGCAATTGACTCAAGAGTAAATGCGTGCAATCATATTCTTGCGGACATAGTAGAACTTAGGAGGAATCAAATAGTTAACGAGATTGGTGCTTGTTGCACTCAAAACAAACAGGACTGAGTTTGAGAGATACAGGCCGTATAATGATGACCGTTGCTAGAACAGAAGTAGTAAAATGACATTCGGATTTCGTACAAAGGGCTTGAATACAAGAAGGTTTAAAAGTAACGCCTAGAAATTAGTTATCCACAGCAAAACACGATGAATTAGAAAACAGAGTTTTTAATTAGGTCAATACTCCGTACTTGACGGAGAACACAAGGTAATAAGGATTTGAAAATAGGGAAGCACAAGAACTTGACAAAAATTCACTGGGAACACCAATAAAAGTTTTGAATGAAATTGTTTACAAAACGAGGTAACCAACAAAACCCAGTTAGCACCCAAAGCTTACATTCTGGAAGACTACCTTTGCCAATAATGACCTCAAAAAATGCTTCAAAATGCGACAGGTTTGTATGCGATCACAAGACAAATGTCTGAACCCGACTCCTCTCGATAGGGAAGAGAATTATGATCTTGCAGAAGAGGACGATCTAAATTGAATAACAGACTTCGTAACCTATGTGAATACGAAGTTCAATAGTCTTTTATGAAATATTCAAACCCCCCCCAACAGATTAAGAACTTCAGTGCACAGACAAATGAATAGCAAGAAAAAGTTGAGAAACTATTTGTAAAAACAAAACAAAAGATTACAAAAACAAAGATTTCTTACCAGTGTCACATAGATACAGCAAAAGTAGACAATCATCTCTGACATGAAAACAACATAATAATTTGAGCGAACTCGTCAACCAAGCATGGCGTTAACATTCAAAGACATTTTATCTTCGAACCAACTGTAAGATATGGCAATTTAGTAGAAATGTTTGATGCCCTTGCCCTTAAGACTTCAGGATGCTAGTCTGGTATATACATGAAACTTAAGAAGAAATGATGAGATTTAAAGTAAGTGACGCTCTGATGATGAACTTGATGACTTGAATCTGATAGGCGAATTTTCAACATGTATGATCAGCTTTTGCAAGAAGTGTGTCTAACGATGTCATGTGTTATCTTTGCAAACTTATTGATTTGATGAGATCCCAGCCTTACCATGCTTATATCTTATAAAGTCATGGAATGTGACTTGTTTTATTGCACAAAACGCTTTCTGAAACAAATGATTTTTTAGGTAAGAGATTTTCACTAAGCTTTTACAGCGTTTGGCTAGATTAGAAAAACACTCAAATTTCTTTGAAAACGCTTTACAAGATGTTCATGTCCGACTATAAAATGACAACAGTTTGCAAGAAAAGGCGTCAAAATGTATTCAAAGAACGTGACAATATGTTGAAATACAAGATATGAAAGCTAACTGAAGACAAGAAATGCACCAGTGAGTGAAAAAAAATGTTGCAAAATGAAGGGAAAACTGTAGACATAAGTAGATAAACCATTGTTGTTCGACAAGAGTGTCAAAAAATTCCAAAATCATAGTTTAGGAAAATCGGCTCTTTATACCAACTTCTTGAGAGACAATATTTTTGCAAAGGAAAAAGTCGTTTTTAACAACTAATGAGTCAGAGAGTTATCAAAAAAAAAAAAAAAAAAACCAGTCACTAACAAGAATTTACTCAGCAGCAATGCAAGAGTAAGAAAACACAAATGAGATTAAACCAGGATGTATCATTGCAAGTAGTACCACAAGCCTAGAAGACACGTAGAATCAGACTTTTAGGATTACTAATCCTTGTTGCTTCTACAATTACAGGAGATAGTCACAAAACTAATGTTCGCAGCCCAGCTAGGAGCAAACAATGAAGATATAGGTCGTGAAATAATAGTCTGCGAAGCTTAAGAAGATGAAGTAGAAGAACCTGGATTTCTAGTAGTTTTATAACAAAGTCGGTAATGGTGTAAATGACAGTCTAATTTCCAGTCTTCGAATGCTAATGTGATGTGCTACTTGTGTTAAAATGTGTTTTTAATTCGAATTCATGTGCTTGTGTTTCTAAAATATTGAATGACGTGATGCTAGAACTACGAAGCCTAATGTTAGTGCCTATTCGTTACTAGAACCAAAACGTCAGCGAACAAATCTGTTGCAAACACCCTAGAACAGTTGCATCAGAATCACTACCACAAGTTTAAGAGTTAATCTAGGATGTTATCAAAAAAAAAGTAAGGCATGGGAAATGGTGGATAGACAAACAATGGTCCTTCATCATCTACATTGGGTTCTAGAACTCAAAAGAATTGGGTTCCTAGACTCAAAGAAATGGGGTTCCTAAGCACAAAAGCAATGGGTATTAAGTTAGGAATGAAAAGTGTGCTAAAAAAGAGTTAGTTATGCGTAGATACTACATTAGGGTAACTAATGTTTGTAACACACAAACACTTTTGGATCCAATTTGTCATATGTTCATCGTCCTCTACTTCTCTGAGAATGTAAAACTCTTTATTCATTGTTGGATCTGATGCACAAGCAATGACGGCTGTATCATGCTGTGCATTTTGTTGACAAATTTTAGGTACGTTCGCTTAGGCAATGTCAAAATTGTCCATTCTTGGTTAAGGAGATTTGATCAAGGAAACATCACGATCAAGGGTTTCCTACGTCGAAGGTCTCATAAATCTTTTCTCAGTAGGTCATTTTTCTTTGGTATTTGGGGATGGGATTAGCGAGGTTGCATTACGGAAATTAGAGATTTTGTTAGAGATTTCAGGGAAAGATTACTAAACCGGTAATGTGGATTGATCTTATACAATTTCTCGTCAGACACAACTTCTAAACTCAACTCTGTTTCTGGCTAAAGCATCTTCAACTCAAGTGGTTATGGCATCGACGCATTCTCATTCAAACTTCGACTACATAAATTGCTTTCAAAGAAAGATATTATGATTGGTTTTACGAAACTGAAGTATGTCAGGGAACATCTTGTTCTCTTGTGATGGTGAGGTAAATGAAAACGAAGTTCATTCAAGTCAAAGACTGTTCCAAGTTCAAAAGGTCGGTTGAATTTGCTTCACAAGGACAATATGTTGTCATGGGTTGTAGCATCAATGGGAAGAAAATATATTTCTGGTAATTCGTGATGACTCTCAGTACACCTGGACACTCTTTCTCGTTCCAAGATGCAACACATACGTTTAAAGCACTTTTTCTCGATTATCCAACGAAAATCTCAAGCCAGTAATTTTCTGTTCGCACTGAACAGAGGATGAGTTCTTAAAAAGACACATAATGTTTACTATACACAAGAAGGAATTTGAGCATCAAATGCTATCCTCGAAACACTGAACAGAACGGCGTTGTCGAAAGACGAAAACCGCACTCTCGTGAGGTGCTCGAACGATGTTTTAGCTTTAAACTTCTTTTTTCTTTTGGGGAGAAGCAATCGCAACGCATGCTATACTCAAAAAGATCAATATATCCCACTCATGAGAAATGGCATATCACATCATAATGACAGAAAAACTATCAAACACTTTACATCTTTGGTTGTATATGTTACTAACCAGATGATGAAAATTTGGATAGATGAAAGAATAAAGGGGATTCATGCATTTGGAGGGATACTCTCTCAGTCAAAGGGATATCGTGTATACACAAGAGCACAGGTGATAGTTGGAATCCATCCATATCAGATTTGATGAATTCAAAGAGAGTATGATGGCCGTATGTTGCTATGACACTTAGGCTCGTTCTCAACGACAAAAGGCGTAAGATTATGACAACCTGACCCGCACCAGAATTACAAATGTTTCTCCTTCGCAGATACAACAGATTCCTCTATCAAAAGGAGTTGATCTTCTTTTTGGTCCTTTGTACGATGAAAAAATTTTTTCAATGATGGTGCTTATCGTGTCAAAAAGTCTTCTTCTCCCCTGAAAATTTCTGTTCACAAACACACTTCAACGTTAATATTCAACTACTTCCGAACCATCAACTCTAATACACTCATGCTGAGGAAAACAAATGATCATCAAGCAGAATTTACAATCTTTCTGTTACACGGTACAACGAGGATTGCTGAGTCTTCTACGCAATATTGGTAATTCAAATGTGTACCTTCAATTCAACCTCAAGTCTGAATAGATGGGACAAAAGATCACCATTAACTCAAGTTCGTGGAAATATCCAAGCCCGTGCAAACAAGACGACAACTTGCAAACGATTGAAATGTGTTCTGTTGACTACGGTAAGTAATGTTGAACGAAAAACATAAGGAGGCAAGGGCTGATTCAGGCATGGAATAGAAGCAAGGCAGGATGAACTTATCGTTTTGACAGACTCAAGTATGGGAATCGTTGACAAACTTTTGCAAAGAAGTAATCAAGTAAAAGGTTATGGAAAAAAAAAAGGAGAAGTCAAAGTAATTCGTAACAAAAGCACGACTTGTAGCACAGGTATGCTCAGGAAGAGGGTCTTGATTTCGACGAATCATATGTCAGTTGTCGCTTGGAGGCTGTAGAGATTTTGTCGGCCATATGGCTGCACACAGTTTTTCCAATTTACAGATGACGTGAAAAGGCATTCTTAATGGTCATTAAAGGAGGAGGTTTATGTTGCATACCGAGGATTCATTGATTGATATCAGACAAAGTTTATTTTCCGTCTAAGGAAAGCTCTATATGGATTGAAACAAGCTCCAAGAGCCTGGTATGATGAACTTCCAAATTCTGATTCCAATGGTTTTACTAAAGGTATCATTGATCGACTCTATTCACGATAAAATCGGGTGAGGGTGCATTCTATTGTGCAAATTTACGTTGATGACATTATTTTGGTTCCACAACCTAATTTCAAAACGTTTTGAAAAATAATGCACGGTAGATTTGATATGTCCTTAATAAGGGAAATGAAATTCTTTTTAGGACTTCAGATCCACCAATCCACGGAGTAATTTAAATCAATAGGCCAATACCTTTAGAGATTTGAAAAAACCATGTTATGGAAAAAGGACAAAAGCCTTGGTACACAATGGCTACGAAACCTAAATTTGATGCAGACTTGGAGTGGTGAACCGTAGACCAAATGATATCGACGAAAATTCGGGTCATATGTATCTGACATCTAGTGACCGACATAGTGCAAGCTGTATGTGTATTGTGAGATATCAAGCAAGACGACTGAAACACACTCAAAGAGGTTAAAGGCTCTTTGATACTTAAGAGGTACCATTCACATGGGAAATTGGTATGCCGAAGGGTTTCTGGCTTTGACTAAAGCTTTTTCAGTTGCGATCAAGCCGGTTGGTTGATATGCAAAAGCACATCTGGGCGGAATTACAGTTCTAGGTGATAGTTAGTCAGCAGGATGACAAAGAAGCAGGATGTACTGCGCAATGTCTTCCGCAGAGTTGAAATACGTGGCGTTATCTGCAAGTTGTGTCAAGTAATGTGGTGCGGCCAGTCAAGATTCTGGCTTCCATCAACAAAATCCTTGTATTGCGATTTCGACAGCCAAGAAATCTTGCAACGTGCTACTCCGTACCAAGCACATCCCTACTCGGTTATCATATCATAAAGCACGGTGGGGGGGGGAAAATGTTATAATTAATTCTTTGACAGAACTGAATAACCATTGGCGACATGTTTACTAAGCCCTTCCTGAAGGAAAGGTTTCAGTATCTCGTCAGACAATTTGGTCTGAGATGTTTGGACCTCCAGAGAACTGGAGGTTTGAACAAAGAATAGTTGATACTTCATCAAACATCAACATGTAATATCTTTGAAAAAGGGAAAATACAAAAAATATAAAAATTACAAAAAGAAAATACAAAATCAAAAAAACTGAAATGTTTCAAAAAATATTCTTCTCGACATGTTCTTGGAAACGATAAACATTTGTACCTTGACAATGTTGCTTAATAACGACAGGGTGTGTAAATGAAGTTCGAAAGGAGTTTCAAAAGTTTTCAAAAATGTCATTTCTAAGTTTCTTTATTGGATATGTGCAATATCAGTACGTAAACCGGGCTTCAAATAAAGGGAAAAAGTTTGTCTAAGAAGATAAATATCCTAACACGAGAATTAACGTTTTTGGTTTGAGGGTTTTACAAGACATTCAAGTTTTAAGTCAAGAAAAAGGAAAGTGTAGCATAAGTGCAGTTACCCTTAGGTTGGAAGAGAAGTCTTCTAACCTGATGTTTTTCAGAAAGTTGAAACAAATTTTCAAGAATTTCTCACTGACGATTATAATCTTTCCAAATTGTGTGTTCAACACCATTTTTCAAGGGGGTGTTGTTTCGAATAAAACAAAGTTTAATGAGTTTGGATAATCATCTCCGGGACCATTCTTAGTATTCAAACCATTCCAAAAAGTCTCTGAATAAAACAAGCTAATGATGGACCCCAAATTCAATAGAATGATCTTTATAAGTGAATAATTGTTCACCTAATTTTATATCGATTTTACAACTTGGTACCATAGTTTTTGGTGTCAACCATAAGTAAATTGAGGGGGAGCAAGAAGATCAGTCCAAAATAATTCATGCTAAGCTTCAACGTTTTTCCCCATGGCCTTTTCAAGACAAATTTTAATCACACAGTATTTCAAAATCAAAGTGACTTCGAATTTAAAATAAGGGGAGAAATGTAATTAAAATGTGATCTAAAGACTCAAAGTGCTATTCGAAAAAGGTTTTATGGTTACGATCTCATACCCTACAACATCTTATTTCACGACGATTCTGAAGTCATAAGGTGGTAAGGTTAGGAATTTGTCCTATGATCCAACCAGAACCGGAGGGATCTACCCAAGGACACTCCATAGTTAGAAATAGCAGTCCTTAGGTATGATTGGAGATGAATGTGTATAAGGGAAGAATGCCGACTAAGATTGAGCTAACACTGGAACAATCACAACAAGGTGTTAGTAATGACGTCTTGGTAAGCATTGAAGGGGTTGAAGAATTAAAAAGAAATGTATGGATAAAGGGTCTAAAGAAAGAAGCCCTCCACACAACTTAGGCAGAAACCGGGTCAATACATATGCTGTCAGAATCACAATGTTGATTGCTGACATTGAAGACGACATCATGGACCCAGTGATGCAATGCACAACCCTTCCCAGCCATTCGGGTTTCTCTCAAAAGAAACTTGTCTCATTTGTCACGGAGATACACACGACTTCTATTGACTTTCTCACTCCGAGTTAGTTAATATTGAATAGGTGGCAGTCTGCTCCAGCCTCCGATTACTAAAACTAAAAACGCACTAATCGAGTCTAGAGCCAAGAGATCATCAAATAAATCTCAATAGGACACATTACATTTCAAACACTTGTTGAACATCATTAAGTTCACAAGCTGTTAACAAGAGTCCTACGCATTATCCTTGTGATTCTGCCAGAACATTCAGAGTGATACTCTTTAGTATTCACAATGAACAGAAGGGAAATCCTTCACAGTGTCATCATCAAAACAGCACTTACGGTAGGTGACTGGCGAGATTATATAGAATCGAAAACTTGTGTCAACTGGAATGAAACGATGGTGCGATTCAATGTGATCAAACTTGTTCCAGGGAAATGAATAAAAATGACGACTCAATTCACGTAAGATTGAGTAACTATCTGATTCACCTCTTACCATGTTGTCTGCTTTGAGACGTTCCGGTAATGAGAACAAGCAAGCATGGTAAGTCTAATACATAGGGTGTTAGAGATCCTACGCTTTGAGCTGAAAACCCTGTAAAGGAGACTCTTTGAATCTACCTGATCAAGGTTACAGTATTTATACTGTAAAAGGTCCTACGGACAGGAGGTTAATCTAACCAAATCCGGGTAATGACAAAGCCATATTCGTCCACCGCTTTAATGCTAAACGGTGTTATTTCCAGGTACATACAAGATGGAGATGGTGATGCCTCATTCCAGCTAAAGTCGGATTCATTTACCCATTGCTCTTGCTCAACTACAAAGACATACTATAAGCATTAAGATTCAAGAAATCATGATGAAAAAGCTCAAGAATTAAAGACAAAGACTTCCGCACAAACTTGATATACTAGGATCTTCCTCAAAGATATCAAATGTCTATCAGGGAGATTGTTAAGCAAGCTTTCAAGATGATGCAAAGTATGAGCATGTTGGTCAAGACACAAGATCGCAAGGTGGCAAAGATGTTTCCAAGACAAGTCTTCATGGAAAAGATTTAAAGATCTCGGACCTAAAGACGAAGTCAAAAGACAATGACAAAGGCTCAAGATCAAAGATCACAAAGCATGAAGGAAAAAGCCTACAACGAATTCAGGAAGACAAGACCCAACAAGATCTTAACGGACAAAAGCTATCTCATATGATTCTCTTGAAGGAGTGTCACAATGAACTCACTTCGGGGGAGATGTTAGCCTCAAAATATTGAGTCGAACAATGGAAGTTCGTTCATAATTATATTAGGTCTCGGTCACTAAAATAATATACGTTGTAATAGGCTAGACGGGTAAACGGGCTCCTAAATGTAATCTAACCGGTCACGTGTATCGGGCGAAAGCCCAAGTAATCCCGAGCCCGGCCCGTAGAAATACCAAGGCATGAAAGCCTTTTGGTATTAAGTATAAATACCCCTCTCCAAGTACGGAGAGGGGGTTGGTTCTTGTTAATCCTCAATTTGTAATTTGCAAGTAATCTTCCAATCTTTTTCTTCTCTCTACCTTTCTCTCTCTAACTTCTCTCTAAACTTCTTCCATATTTTCTCATCTTAATTTCTTGTGTTTCAATATGAAGTGAAAGTGATATATTGGTGACGACAATGACCAACAAAATTGACACAGTATTGAAGGTCATCACCGATCGAATAGCAGGAGCGCTACCTAGTGATACGGTTAAGAACCCGAAACTGAGTACTTCTTCA
>BQNB010057897.1:0-38010 GCA_026074375.1 Tanacetum coccineum
ACGAAGGCCAAATAAGTTAGTTAGTTGCTTAATATGAAAAGTACAAAAAATGAGAAAAAAGGAAAAATACAAAAATATTAGTGGTAGTTAGTATAAATATGGTAAAAACGAGGCTTGTCGAAGCTATTGATTTCTTTAATTCCCCTCGATGAACGCTTGGCTACTTTTCAAGGTTATTAGTTGAGGGGGATCGAGATTCTTAGTTTTTTAAGTGCTTACTTCATAGCATTGCGTGAGGACACGGCAATGTCTTAGTATGGGGGATTTTGGTATGTGTTAAAATACACATACCTTTTACCTAATGAATCAACCTTAAACGACCAAAAACGCACATAAAATGCCATAAATATGTTTGTTTTTGTGTTTGTACTGTGCATGTACCGGATATTTACTAAAGGATAAAAAAGAAGCCAAACCAAACAAAACCGAGCACGAAATGGAAGAGCGTAAAAAAGACAAAGTCAAATCAAAGGCAAAGTCCAAGAAAGTCAAAGTCAAAGTCAACTCGTCAAAATCAATGGTCAAACCCGAACCCGAAAAAAAACCTAGTGGGCCGGGTCAGCCCATTAGTAAATTATGAGAAGACTTAAAGCCCAAATTCATTTAGAAAGCCCAAGTTTCCTTTTAAATTGTAATTGGCCCAAATGTTTTCCTAAGGCCCAATTCTCCTCCACCCCTATTAAGCCCAACACCTAAAACCCTTAACACAGTTAAGTTTTTAAGGACTGTGGGTGTAAACAATATATACACTTTGAGGGACTTAATCTGCCCAGTCCCTTATAAGAATTACACCACAAAGGACCATACATGCAATACCCTTATATGAGATGAGGGACCTTTCCTGTCATTCTACCAAACTCTCACCCTGCTATATTAAAACCAGTTAAACCCTTTCCCGCCAACACAAAAACCCATCACCATCCCCCATCACGTGCACTGTAGCACCCTGCAACAAACGACAATACCCTTACCCCACATCACCCCACTCTAAAAAACTCACTCTCAAACCCTCACAAACCTCCAAAAACACGCTGGCTATCCTAAGCTATTTCATTGGACAGGGCATGATCAAGGGTGTGGATTAACTAGATTAGGGAGCAAGGCTTATTGAAGGGTCAAGATGGGTCTTTGAGCTCTCTCACATAACAAGCACAACAAACACAAGAGAAGACTTGGCTGCTTATATAAAAGGAGAAATAAGACATAACCGGGAGGGTAGTTTTAGTTTTTAATGTTTTTTTTATTTATGTCTTTTAATCTTGTCATTTTAATTTTAAGCTTTGTAATCAAATTATGTTTTAATGAAATTTTAAGTTTATGCAAAAAATTTGTCTTTTGAGTGCTTTTACTGCTTATTTGCTTTTGTTTAATTCTAGTGCTTATTGCTGGTTCGAAAATACTCAAAGTTACTTAAGAAAGCTAATTATTATCTGGTCTTACCTTGTTGTTCTTTAGAATTCAGTTTTTGAAAAGTTAAAATTGGTTTTAAGACTTTAAGGAGTGTTTGGGTTAAGGCAAAATGTCAATGGATAAAGTTGTTTTGATTAATGTTGGTTTAAGAATTTACTTTGTTTAGCTTCAGGATTGGTTCTAATGTGAGAGTTATAGTTTTAATCTAAGTTTTCTAAGTTTTGAAGTTCAATTAAACTAGATTTGCTATTTATTGTTTTAGACTGTTCTTAGGATTTAATTCTATAAACTCAGGTAAAAAGAGCATTTGAATTATAGTTAATGTATCTAGATGCAGTAGAGTTAGGATATGTAAGTTTACAATTAAACATTATGTGTTTGCTCATTTTGACTTGATTGCGTCAAATGCATCAGATGGCTTTTAGCCTAATATGCTGTTTTGATTTTTAAAGTAGATGGAGGAATAGCTTTAGTTTTTAATTTTAATGTTTTTAAGTTTAGTTTTAATTTAGTGTCATTTAAATTCTGTTTTAATTTTTAAAAAGCATTGTAACAAATTTATGATTAATGAAAGCTAAGTTTCCTTTTGTCAATTGAATTCTGTCTTAAACTTGTGCTATCTAAGCTCACTTTTGTTTCAAGTTAACAATTACCAAGCTACAAAGCCCGTTCGTCCAAGTCATACTCTATGTACTGCACACACGTCGAGTGTCGCATGTCAGAAGAGGTCATTAAAAACTTAATAGGACTTCAAAGTAAATGTTGCTGTGGGTTTTGATTTATATTGCTGCTTGGGATGGATTTAAAAGGGAAGGATCCATATGGTTTTAATGCTTATGAAGAAGCTGGCTTTTTGATTTTAAAGTACTTGTCAAAAGCATGTGGACCTTTTTGTAAAGTTTGCTATTTATTATTTTGGCTTATTCCACGTACACACTATTAGGCTTATTTCCTGTTTCTTTTAGCTTTATCTTATTCTCTTTTGTGCGTATAGTGTGCCTTTCTAATGCTTGTTAGTCATTGGTGTATGCTTTTTCTTTAAACTGCTTTTTATGTGCTTGAAACTGCTCATTGCTTAATTTCTTGTGTTAAGTGCTTATCTTCTGTTGATACTTGCTTATTTATGCTAAAAGTGTTTATATATTGAACTTTCTTCAAAAGCCTAGCCTCATATCTTTGTGATTCAGAGTGAAAAAGTTTTTCATTACATAAGGGGGTGTTTGGGACAACAATGAAAACGGGTCAAAATGATTTTGAATAATCATATGGTCCACACTTAGTTAACTAACAATCTTTTTTTAAGTCCCTTTGATCTGTTTTCATAAGTTCTTAAGGTTTATAAGTTGTTTTTAAGCTTTTTCTAATAGTTGTTCAAACTCTAGTTTAATGAAAGTTTCAAAAAGTGATTATTAGACTTAGATTGTTTAAGCCAGTTTTGAGTCTAGTTTTTGTATCCCTTTTAGTGTAGAAATGCATTAGATTATTGTCCTTTAGGGTTTCTTTAGCTTTGGTCAATCTGTCAAAATTTTCTAGTTGTGTTTTTTTTATAAAAATAGCCATTTTCAAATCCTATTTGCTGATAGTTAAATGAGTTTTTGGACCTTGCCTTTTTGAGCATAAGCTCTCTTTAAGTCAATCTCAAGCTGTTTTAACTTGTTTTTAATTTTGAAGCTTATTTTGTAACTTATTTTATAGCCTGCTTATTTGTAATTGTCTTTTTAAGAAATGCTAAAAAGGTGCAACTAGTGCTAGCAGCCTGTTTTCCAAGGCTTTTTCTTGACTTGTTTTTGTTTCAAATTCTATTTCATTTGCTGTTCTAGATAGTCTTTAAGATGAGCTTTAAGCCCATATAAGCTTTGTCCCTCAAGGTTCCTTTAGCTGGCTTGATAATAAGCCCAATGTTTGTCCCTTAGGGTGTTTGCCTGCTAGTTTTAGCCATTAGCTCATCTGCCCTTTCTTGCTTATTTGTCAATCTTTCTTTGCTTAATTCTGTGTGCACGTGCTATTTAGGTGTTAATGCTTATTTGTTTGAGCTTATGTTTGATTTCCCCTAGTTTATTTTCACTAGAAAAGCCCAACAGTTAAGCCCTTAGCTTGCTTAGTTTTTTTTAACCATTTCTGCCTGCTTATTGTTGCCTTTTCCAGCTTATTTGTTGTGCTTATTTTTGATCTTCTAGCTTATTAGGTCTAGTTAGTTAAATGCCTTAGCTTATTTGCCTTTCCTTTATGCTTAATAGTTCTAAATTAGCAAATTTGTTTAGCTTTTGTTACTTAGTGTAAAACAAGTGAACTGTCAGCTTATTTGTGCTTTTCACCAGCTTATTTGCAACTTTTACAAAAAGTGTTTTTATTAAACTTTGTTATATTTGTCAGTTTTATAAATTTGTAAAAAGAAGAAATGAAAAAAAATGTTTTTCAAAAAGGGAGGCATGGGGGTCGAACCCATGAATTTTCATAGGATCTTTGTAGTATTTAGCACTTTTCATGAATTTTTCATATTTTTCTAAAATAGTTTTATATTTTTAATAATATTTTTAGTTTAATTTCGTAATTAATTCATAATAAAAAAAAAGTCAAAAAAATAAAATTCTTTTTTTCAAAATTTTCTTTTATCAAGTAGGACCTAGGAAAAATACATTTGCATCCATAGGGTTAATATTTTAAGATTTCGTTTTTTAAAGAACGGGATTCGATCTCGTTCTCGTTTTCTTCGCGTTTTTAGCTTTAAACACCTTCGTTTTTGGTCTAGTTTTTTTTATTCTTAATTTTTAGTCATTTAGGATTAATTAAAAGTAAAAAAAATCACTTAGGTTTAAAATTTGAAAAATTAGGGTTTTTAGTGGGTCGTTTTAGCTTCCCGTTTCATTTTTAGTAAAATTTGTGTAATTTTCTCGCTTTTAGTATAGTTTGCCTTATTTTTCTCGTAGTTTTAGAAAATCAAACCCAAATCTTTTCTATTCAAGCATGATCCCCAAACCGACACTCGATTTTCAAATTCACGCCTCGTTGGGAAGAACGACCCGGGTCCGGTTTTAAACTTTGTGGATAACGAAGTGAGAAGCCGATACTTCCGGTAAAACTGTACTACTATCATTGATATTATCCTATTTGTTATATATATTTATATATTTATTTATATTTATATATGTGGTAAAAGGTAAGCAAATCACCTACCACCACAGGTTGCTTCATTTTTTTGGTTAGTTGAGACCTCACTTCAGGTTGCTTCATTTTTAAGATTTTTTAGTTAGCTGAGATATGTATTTATAGGTTGCTTCGTCATTTATAAATTCTGGTTAGTTGAGATCTCACTTCAGGTTGCTTCGGTTTTGAGATTTTTGGTTAGCTAGACTTTGTATTGACATGGTTGCTTTGACATGTTGGAAATTCAGTTAGTTTTTGGAGAAACCTCCTGGTTGCTTCGGTTTTTTTAGATTTGTGTGTTAGTTGAGACCTTTCGGTTGCTTCGTATTTTAGTTCGATCATCGATTAGTTTTGCGTTTGTTAAAGATTTTGGATCATTGCTTCATGGAAGATTCTTATAGTTTGGGTTTTAATTATGATTGGTTTTATAGCTGTAACAAGCTGGGCATGATCAAGATCTATGGCACCAGCTTGAGGGGGGATGTTTATAGGTTCGTATAAGGGCACAACACCATTAGTTAACCTAGCTTAGCCCTTCAACTAAGCAAGACCTATTTAAAGCCTTAGTTTATTCTTTTATTATTAAAGTTATACAATGTAAAAACAAAAATCTTTTGGTTCATTATCGCTTCCCCAACTCTATTTACATTGTTGTAGAAGACGAATGAAACAATGTAAGAGTAATAACAATCTCTCCCATCAATCTTGTGACATCGTATGTGATCTAGGTAATCCAACACTTAACTTGAGTAAATCAAGGAAATGTTGTTTGGAAACAAATTCCAAAATAACACAATAACTACTAGATCACTTAGATTACTAGTTAACACTAAATTGAATCATTAAGCAATCATTTTTAAATTAGTGACCTACGTTCAGCATTGGCTTGATATTAGCACTGGTAGGATTTCCATTCATCATTGTGAATACTTTTAATTAAGTATCACTATTGAATGTTCTGCGCAATGTCACAAAGACATGAAATGTCACATAAACATATAATCGACTCTTGTAACTTTTGGATCATTGATGTTTAATATAAATGTACTTTTGTGTCCTATGTGAGATTTAATGCTCATTTGGCTCTAGACTCAATAAGTGCTTTTTTGGTTTTAGTAATCGAAGGCTGGAGCAGGCTGCCACCTTTTCAATATCAACATTCTCGGAGTGAGAAGTTGATAGATAACATGTTTAATCTCCATGAGAATTGAAACAAGAATTCTTTTGAGAGAATCTTGAGTGGCTGGGAAGGGTTGTGCATTGCATCACTGGGTCCATGACGTCTTTCTTCAATACCAAATATCATCTTTGTGATATTCGATAGATTATGTATTGACCCGGTTTTTGCCTAAGTTGTGTGGAGGGCTTCTTTCTTTTCACCCTTTATCCATACATTTCTTTTTTATTCTTCAACCCTTTCAATGTCCACCAAGACGTCATTACTATCATCATGTTGTGATTGTTTAGATGATAACTCATGCCTTAGTTGATATTATTCTTATTCACATTCAACTCCATCTTACCTAAGGACTTCTATTCTATCTATGGAATGTCCCTGGATAGATCCCTCCGGTTCTTGGTTGGATCATAGGATAATACGTAACCTTACCACCTTATTCCTTCCTTGATCATCGTGAGGTAGTTGGTTGTTGGGTATTAAGATCAGAACCATAAAACCTTTTGAAAATCAATCAAAATGTTTGATATAAATCAAAACTTTAACACTTTGAAAGTTTCACTTTTAAGAATTACTCCCCCTACACATGTGCATCATAACTTTGAATGATTTTTCGCACATGAAGTAAAGAGCTTCACACTTGAGTAAAAGATGATCGCATTTTTATTTGATTTTATTTGAAAGTTTTATTTTTTGAGAAAACTCCCCCTACACTTATGCATCATAAATGAAAGACTTTTGCACAAGCAGGAAAAAGTTTTGTAATTGATTCAAAGACGATCACATTTTAATCTAAATTTATCCCCCTTAAAAATAGCATACCATATGATATTTTTGATATCAATAGATTAAAATAGCTATTTGATTTTTTGAAAGCACATAGAGAAAACAGATATAGAATGATTATAATTTAGAACTGTGGAAACTAGAAGGGGGGAGGGTTGAATAGTTTATAGGTTCGTTTTCATTTTAAAAAGTTTGCTTTCAAAATATTTAGATTCGAGTTGTATGTTTGACCAATTCACAATATGAACAAACAATATAACAATCTAAACTAAAGCTAAATAACAATGATAATAATATAAAGAGATAAGGAAAGGAACAATCAAACCAAGATGCTAAGATTTTATAATGGTTCGGCTACGAAGCACCTCTTCGCCCTACTCTACTCCCCGAGTATCCTACTCGAGATTTCACTATGTCAACCGTTTACACGTCGCTTACGTTGTTTTCCGACACTAAGCTAAATGTCGAGTCCTAATCTTAGCTAGAACCAATATACCACTTCATAATCATACATAATCACTAGATCTACACTATGGGATTTACACACAATCTGAATCACACAAATATAAAAGATAATTACAATAGAGATTTGGTACATAGAAGAAGAGAGGAGAGATCACTAAATAACAATTCCTTTCTTGGCGAATACGAATGTTCTTCTCTTACACTTGAATGAGAAAGAAGAGATGAGAAGAAGAGATTAGATCACTTGAAACAAAATCTAAGAATGTTAGTGATCAAGAGATTTAGAGAGAGAAAGAAGATTTTAGAGAGAGAAAGTTATCTAAAACTTTCGTGCTAAGAGGGGTGTTTTTTCTGCAGGGAATGGAGCAGTATTTATAGGCAGGAAAACCCAACGGTCACTGGGGGCGGTCCTGGCGGTCCCAGATATATCTGGGGGCCTCCAGGCCTATAAAGGGGCCGTTCAGTAGACTACGCTCCTGTTTTTGTCTTTTTGTGGGGAAGGTTGTATCTGGTATGGAACCTTCCATTTTGGGAGGAAAATTTGAATTTTAAATTTTAAGTTTCTAATAAAACTTTTCTTTTAATTAGAAAATACTTTGTATAATTATTTTTGTGAAATTCTTTTGCAAAAATGTGATGGATAAGAGAAAAATATTTTCTTGATCACTAATCATACTTAATGATTTGTTTGTTCATACCTTAAGTGATTACTAATCTTAGAAATGGAATTTTACGATTAATAATTTGTAAACGTTTAATTTTATCGTAAACATTTTTACATTTTGTTATTATCAAAATGTTGAGAGGTCAAAAATATAAATAACATTTTTAGACATTATGTGTGTTAATAATCTCCCCCTTTTTGATGATGACAAAATATAAACTTATTTTGTATAAAATTAAAAGTTACAAATTATAAATGAGTTATGTTCCATTTCTCCCCCTTTTTTGTCGAATTCAAAAATGATGATCGTCGAGTAGTTGTAGAAGGAAAGAAGTCGACGATATCAAGACTCCCCCTTGATGTATGCTCCCTCTCGTTTGGGTCACCAAGGGATCGATCTTACGAAAATTGTTTGCTACAAAACACAGTTAGAGGTACAAGTGCAAAACAAATATCTTTTAAACATAACATTAGATTTAAGTCACCCAAAAGAGAGTTTCATTCAACAATCAAGAAACTCATACAATAGCAAATGCAAGTAATACATTCATACAACATAAAAATAAAATTAGAGCTAATACTACCCAAGAGACCATTAATCGATAAGGTACACTACAATCTAAACATGCTTCATGAGATAGAGAGAGATAAGACTACATAAGTCCTAAATGATTCATGATTCATAGGGGATGATTTTTTAAGCAAAAAGGTTTGGGGTGACACGTTTATGGATTTTTTTTAAAATCATTTCAAGGTGGAGGTGGAAAGTGTGAGGTGATTGCGGTAGTGAGAAGGTACTTAAGATGAGCAAACATGATGTTTATCTCATCTCTTAAAGTTAAGAAAAGAGTTCAATTATGAGAGCAACATATGCAAGTTGACCTATGGTAGTCATGGTAGTTGTAGTAAAGAGGGTGGCCCATGATAGGTGGTTGAGGTTGTTGTGGAGATGGTGGTGATGGAGTATCATGAATATGATCAAGAAGAGTGATTGGTGACAAAGAAAGTGTGATATCCAAATAAGGATGACTTTGAAGTGGTTGAGGGTTTAAAGGTCTAGGAGGAACATCCGAGATGTTGTCAATAAAAGGGTTTAAAGGTTGAGGAGAAGTAGGTTCGTTTGATGATGGTGGTGAAATTTAAAGTTTTGATTGAAAAGAAAGGATGTGTTCTCTTGGATTGATGAGGTTTGATTTGTGGATGGAGTTTTTGATTGTGCATTTAGAGGAATTAGAGATGAAGAAGTTGTTGTAGGAGAAGGTGTAGTGAGGTTATCATCATCATTTGTGAGATCAATAATTAGTTTTTTTAGAGGTATGATGGTGAGTTTGATTTTGTTAAAGCCATGGGAGGAAGAGGCTTGAGTAGAGTCCATGGTGGAAAGATTTGAAGAAGATGAAGATGAGAAGAAGAGTGGGAAGGATGGCATATTTAATTAGGAAGTATAGGATCAAAGTAGAAAAGCATGAGGATTAAGAGGATAGATTCCAAAAGTGATTAGCAAAATGCAGGAAGTTTAGCTGGGTCTAAGAAAGAATAGTCAACTGCATAGAAAATCAAGTAGTCATAGTAAGAGTTTTTGTGACTCTGATGGTGGTCCCATATATATATGGTAGTCCCAGATATATTAGGGGGCCGCCCCTTATTTATGGGGGTCGTTCTCTGGAGACAGGAAAATTTTCCATTTTTTTCTGATTTTCTATAATTCCTGTAAAAAGGGTTTCCTAAATTTCCCCTTTTTCAATCAATCCTATTTCATAATGAATCATCTAATATTTAATAATCAAATTCACAAAACCAAATATCATTAATTCTATTAAAGAAGTACATGTAGGCAAATTTACTAGGAGATAAGCATGCATACTATTATATAAGTAACTATGGTGTATCAAGTTGCATGCAACAAGTGTTTAGGATAATAAAATTGAAAAATCATCCAAGGCAAGTAATGTTGCCCGTACTACGTACTAAGTTACCACTAAATAATGTAAGTTTAAGTACTTAAGCTTCATATAATAGTAAATAATATAATTAATAGTGTCACAAGGCAAATTTCCATAGTGCTCACTTCTCCATATTTCTCCACAAGTTTCTGAGGCCTTTCCCGATTGACCTTAATCCACCACGGTGCTCATATCTTAACTGAACCTGACGATTGATGATTTTGGTTTGGCGGGTGTACAAAGGTTCCAAGTGAGTGTTAATGTTAGGTGGGTTTTGAAAGACTTGAGGGGCTTCATTTGTTAGAGACTTAACAAAGCGAATGGGGGAAGGAGTGCTTGCACGCGAGGTTCTTTCGTCATTCCAATCATCATTATCGTTAAGATGAGAGGATGATGGTTGATCGAAGGCGAAGGAGGAAGAAGTGGAGTGACGACCTCTTCTCGTGCCACGATCCTTTCTAGTCTTTCGCTCTTGTTGAGCGGTAAGAGGATTCATGACACGATCGTACAAGACATATGACTCTTTAAACAACTCAGGATTCTCATTCATGATGAATTTAAACAAACAGGTTAATAGCATACCATAGGGTAGAATTAACCTAGATTTTTTAGTGACCCACTCCATTCGTTTCACCATGTAATAGGCGAGATTGAATTTTTTGGAGTTTGCAACATAATAGAGCATGTAACAAAGACACGCGCGAACATGGTCTCGATTTCCCCTAAACAAAAGACATTTTCCCTGATAATTTCTTCCAAAGGTTTTAAGGTAGACATAATTTCACGGGTGAGAATTTAATGATCTTGGACATCAATTTCTTGCTCATGACGGATGCGGGTGACTTGACCTTCTCGATCAGTTCGAATAAACGAAATGATGCCATCAGGAGAAGGAGGGTTGGTTTGATATGGACCTTCCGAAGGGACACCATATGCCAACTCATCAAGTGACCATTTGTCAGTAAAGACACAAGCACCCTCACAAATTTGAGCAAAATCTTCAAGAGCGTAAGAAAAGAATTGTTTTTGAATTACAAATTCGACAAACATTTAACCCTCGTCAGAATAGTTCAATTGAAATTGACTATAAAATTCGAGTATAAAGCGAGGACAAATTTGGTCATTGATTTCAAGAAGACACTCAAATTCTACAAAGCTAAACAAAGACCGAACATAGTTTAGATTCGTAAAGTCATCAAAAACCACACAACCCTCATGAATGTAGCGACTTTCAAGGTTTCTTAGTTTTTTTATAGGTGAACGGTATTCATGGGAGATCATTAGAATGTAGTGTCTTGTATTTTTATAGTCTTCAAATGATTTGCGAGGCATGGTTTCCTAGAAAAAATGAAGTCACATTTTATTACCTTTTTCTTGTAATATGTTATGAGCATTGTTTCTAGTGTGTGCCTAAATATGACAAATGTGGAGTAACAATTAACTCGACCTAAAATTAAAATCCTAAGAGTTAATCCAAACGCTCCTTAGTTTGATTTTGCTCATCCAAACATGTCGAAAAATACATATGAATTATGTATCTCGACCTTTATTTATGAGATCATTATGCATGTGCTTAAAAACGTTTTTGGGTTGTATTAACAATGCATAACAACAATTTCAGTATGTTCCTAACGTGAGTGATTTAAAAATAAAATTAGGGTTTTGGTTCGAAATCAATTTTTCGACAGACTCACTAATGTATGCCAATCCTATGTCTACGGTAAGCATATTAGTTATACATTGTAACTTAGTAGTCCTAATTGTACAAAATTGAAAGAAAAATAAAAAATCCCCAATTTCAATTTTTGTGTTCATTATGAACCATAGACTCAAATTGAAAGAAATTAGATGAAATGACTTACAATTAATGATGATGATGTTAGGAATGATTGTAGGTGTTGATTTTATCATCAATTAGTGTTTTAATGGTTGATTTTGAGTTTTGGGCTGTTTTTGGTCGTGTTCGTCGCTGCAGAGGAGAAAGGGGGTGTTTGTTTTGTGTTTTGAGAAAATTTTGACTAAGTGTGGAAGATATGAGTTTTCTGTTGGCAGTCCCAAATTGACAGGCGGTCCTAAATATATTGGGGGGCCGCCGAAGATATGGGGGCCGCCCTCAGCAAGGGATTTTAGACTTAGTTTTGACGAAAGTTTTTACAAAGAGGAGCGACGTTTTAATTGGCATTTCGCGAATTAAAAATGCTCAAAGTACTTCGGATGAAGTATTTAAGTTGTCACGACACGAAATGGAACATAGACTATAATCGAAACTAGAAGAAAGATAAGCGGACTTATAAGATTTATGGAATGTGTTCCATCATTCCTAAACCAAGACGTAGATAATTAAACGATTCACGTTTAAGGGGTTTAGTAAGGATGTCGACAATATCATCGACGAACGACACTTTTTTGATTGAGATATGTCCTTTCTGGACATTATCACGAAGAAAGTGGTGACGTATTTCGATGTGTTTAGTACGAGAATGTTGCACCGGGTTTTTGCTAAGGTCAATCGCGCCTTTGTTTTCACACATGATCGGAATGACGTCGAGTCGTATGTCGTAGTCGATGAGAGCTTGTTTCATCCATAGTGCTTGTTGACATGCCTTTCTGGCGCTTACGTATTCGGCTTCGGTAGTGGATATAGCAAGAACGGTTTGTTTCTTCGAGAACCAAGATGTCAAACAACATCCCACGAACGTACAAATACCGCTAGTGCTTTTTCGGTCCACATAATCTCCCGCATGATCAGAGTCGGCATATACTACTATATGCTGGTCCCATTAGGATACCATAATCCTAAGTGCGTAGTGCCTTTAATGTATCAGAAGATACGCTTAACCGCTTTAAGGTGAGAGGTTTTGGGAGCCTTTTGGAAGCGGCCACAAAGGCAGACACTAAACATGATATCGGGCCTACTTGCCGTTAGGTATAATAAACTATCTATCATGCCTCAACACTTAGTACTATCTACCGACTCACACTCTTCGTCTTTTGTGAGTTTGGTATCGGAGGACAAGGGGGTTTTCATTGGTTTAGATTCTTCTAAGCCAAATTTCATAAGCATTTCATTAATATATTTAGATTGATTAAAGAAGATACCATCTTCCATTTGTTTTATTTGTAGTCCAAGAAAGAAGTTAAGTTCACCCATCATGCTCATCTCTGTAACAATCCGCATTTTCACGTCATTTTACGTCAATAAATATTCAACTATTTATTTTAAACTTTTACGCGTTCACTTTTTTTCAACCGTTTAATTAAATCGCGTAAACTAAAAATCAACATTCAATGTAAACTGAGATCAAACAAATAAAAGTTTACGTCAAATAAGTGTTATATTATTTTTACAAAGATAATTATAACTTTTCACATTTTATTTTTATATGTTACGTAAAACGTTTACGTTTCGCAATAAATTACATTTTTGCATGCATGTAAACCCTTAAACCTATCCATACTTCAACAAATACCCACCATAATAACCAATACTTAAAATTTTCTATAAAAACTTCATTTAGAAGCTCCATCACAACCGGCTCTAATAAACTAACTTTAGACATAAAACCCATTGGTTAATGGCCCCCCAAATGTTTGTCATCTCTTTTTCCTTTTTGTCATTCGCGCCAAGGTCACATCTAAATGGTGTTGTCATTCAATATTTGTTCCTTAAAAATAGATAAGTAAAAGAATGCATTCCCAAGGCTTGACTTCTTATAAACCCCAAGGACTTTCACTTGTCACTTACAAAGAAAAAATCAAGTCATACTCTTTTTTTCTCTCCAACTACATCCGGCCATATTACAAGACCAAACAAGGAAGATTTTTTTGATTTTTTTAACAAAATTTTCAAGTATTCTCAAGGGTTTGGGATTAGTAACAAACTTAAAGGGTTTGCATAAGATTAGTGTGTTCATCTCATCTTTTTCATTCACTCAAGGTTTACACAAAAACTCTACTCCTTCATTTTATTTACTTACTCTAATTTACATATTTATTATCTTGTTAAATCACCACTTAGTTTATATTTTATAAAGTTTTATAAGAAAATCAAGAATCATACATAAACAAGTAAATACATATACATGGTGAAGATGTGTTATAAATATGTTAGAATACAAGAAAATATTTAATTTGGTATCTTACATGTGTTAGTTAATTTATTTAACAAGTTGTTGAAGTATTTGTTTAGAAATTAATTTATGTAGTTTTATAAATTAATTATTGTTCTTATCATTTTATTTACATAATGGAAGTAAATTAAATGGATTATAAATTAGTGGACTTTATTTACACAAAGATGATGTTGTGGTAAAACTAATGGACTTGTAGTAATAAAAACATGGTAAAAATCACAAACTATAAAATTACACATGTTTATTTGGGACAGCAGGCCCTACTGATCTTGGCATGAATTTTTATGCAAGTTATAGACTTGATATTAAAATAGTTCGTCTCAAGACGATTTAGTGCATATAAAGAGCTCCAAAAACGGACGTAAAACGAAGAAGTTATGGCCAAAACGAGTTTAGTAAATTTACCGACAAAAACTAATTTTTTCGCTTCAGGAACAGATCTGATCATTGATCTTTTTGACATGTTTCGGGTCTGAGTTGGGTTAAAACTTGTAGATTATAATTTTCTGTTAAATCCTCGAATTGGAACGTACCATAACTCATTATAACGAAGGAGTTACGCTCTTTTAAAGTTGGACTATTTTCTGAAAATTTATTAAGTTTCGTGCATCCTTTATAAGAAATATGCTTGTTGATGTGAATAGTAATTTAGTGTTTTCGAGTGTTTTCGGGTCTGTTTGGATTATAAAAACCTTAAGAAATAATAGTGTAACATTTACATACTTGTTTTCACAACGTACTTACAAACTCGTTTACATGAACGTTTACAAACTTATCTACATGAATGATTATATACTCATTTACATACTCATTACATATCTCGCGAGGAGATACAATACTCGTTTTCACTTATGAACACAACAACTTTACTTTCATTCTAATGATTATGGATTAACTTAAGTTGCATGAACTGTTAATTACTCAGAGGGTAAGCACGAATGTTATAAGATAGATCTATTTGGGATTGACAATCCTCGTTCAGGTGAGTAGCGCTCACTAGTTCGACGGATTGAATTAACGAACGTTATACCATGTCGGAGCATAACTGGATTGGTGTCTACAGGGCCAACAACTACATACTCATGAACTCTTACTGTGCTTTGAATAAAGTGGCATACATATAAGTCTACGCCGCAGTTTCATGAACTTATGGGTGAAATCGTAATCACACATGGTGTCTATTGTATTGGATATAGTGGGCATGCATACTTTACAAAAGCTTTGGTCCAACTATACTTAACTTTTTGTGACTATCGTATGGGATACAATAGTCATACACATCTTTGATTTCAACATTCATACACACATTTTTGTGACTATTAGAAGGATTGAAATAGCCATACACATCTTTGATTCAATATTCATACATACATTTTTGTGACTATTATAAGGGTTGAAATGGTCATACACGCTTTGCAAATCTTTGATTTTAACATTTATACCTACAAAAACCTATGAACTCACCAACTTTATGTTGACACTTTTAAGCATGTTTTTCTTAGGTGAATTAGATGTTTGGCTTGCTTGATGTGCATTGGAGTCTAAACTTTTCAAGAGTACATTCATGGATTTCTACAAATCAAATCTCGTTGTATTATTTCATGCTTTTCATTGTGATGCAAACTCTGGGACAAATGTCACAACAGTTTAGATTTCAAGAAAATCAATGAGATTACTTTTCAAATGACACAATTAGAGGTCGTTCTCTCACATCTTGTGCAAAGGTACTAATGAAGTAACGCTCCCGGACATATTTTCACTATGACCTAATTTGGGTGTGTTACAATCTCGAACTCATCATGCATGATTTTGCTAAATTCATCACACATGTCTTGACAAGTCAAGCCGAATATAATGTCGTCGACATATATTTGAACGATGATGAGGTTTGAACCTTTCTTCTTAGTAAAAAGAGTGTTATCTACCATTCCCATTTTATATTCACGTTTAATACGAAAGGATTTGAATCTATCATACCAAGCTTTGGGTGCTTGTTTAAGACCGTATAAAGCTTTCTTTAGTTTATAAACATGATCCGGTTTTTCAAAGTTAATGAATCCTGAAGGTTGTGCTACGTATACCTTCTCATTGATAAAACAATTCAGGAATGCATTTTTTACATCCATTTGGAATAGCTTAGAATCTAAAGCACAAGCATAAGCTAATAGTATCCTAATTGACTCAAGTATAGCAACTGGGGTATAAGTTTCATCATAATCGATGCCCTCTTGTTGATTATAACCTTAAGCAACTAACCTATCCTTATTTCGAGAAACAATATCGTTCTCGTCTAACTTATTTCTAAACACCCACTTAGTTCCTATGATTGTCATATTCCTAGGTTGTGAAACTAACTCCCAAACGTCGTTAGTAATGAATTGATTCAATTCTTCTTGCATAGCGACTATCCAACTTTCAACAGCTAAGGCTTTATTCATATTCTTAGGTTTTATAGTTGATATAAAACAAAAGAAGTTACTTTGATTTTGGGCTTGTGATCTAAGGGTTCTTTGGTTAAGGCTTCCTATGACATTTTCTAATGGATGGTTCCTAGATTCCTTAATATTGACTATTTCCTCAATCTTTAAAGTTTCATCCTCAATGTCATTTTCTAGGTTTTTCTTTTTGGTGACCTTAATTGCTGTTTCTTCATCTAAGTCATCATCCACCAAGGGTGATGTCTTAGAGGGTGGAGGAGTTTCATCAAATGTCACGTTGAGTGATTCTTTGACTTTCCTAGTATGTTTGTTAAGGATGATGTAGGCTTTACTATTTTGTGAGTAACCTAAAAAGATACCTTCGTATGACTTTGGGTCAAACTTTGTAAGGTAGTCTTTAGTGTTTAAAATGAAGCACTTGCTTCCAAACACTCTAAAGTAATCTAGAGTAGGTTTCCTACCTTTTAAGAGTTCGTAAGGTGTTTTTCCTAAGATGGCTCTAATTAGGATTCGGTTGAGAATGTATGTTGAAGTGTCTACTGCGTTACACCAAAACTTTTGTGGTAACGATTGCTCATTCAACATAGTCCTACTCATTTCTTGAAGTGTCCTATTTTTCCTTTCAACCACGCCATTTGATTGAGGAGTGCGTGGAGCTGAGAAGTTATGTGTAATTCCATTGGCATTACAAAACTCTCCAAATTGCACCTCATTATCAAATTCCCTACCGTGGTCGGTTCTTATTGACACTATTGTACATCCTAATTGGTTTTGAATTTTCTTACTAAATATTTCGAATTGATCGAAAGCTTCGGTTTTGTCCTTAAGGAATCTAGTCCAAGTATACCTAGAGTAGTCATCTACTATGACTAAGGTGTAGCGGTTTCCTCCGTAACTCCGTACGGCGGATGGACCTCTACACTGAATTTTTCGGATAAAAATATCCAGATTCGACACTTAATCTTATAAAATTTACAAAAATCGACCTCCCAACCCCAATTGAAACCATAGGCCTGATTTCTCCAGAAACTAGACTCTTTGAATTTAACTTTAGTGTCAAGAAATCATTTATAAAACCACTCTTTATCATTAAGATATACCCCGTTAAACATGACTCCTAAAATTCTCTGCCAAAAATTATTAACCAGGAAAACCATAATTAACAACCCACAAACCAACCGCTGAGGGGATTTCAAACTTTGGTAGTTTATTAATACCAACATTTAATGATCATCTTAGGTCAAATACCATGTACTTTTAACCATTTTAATTAGATTAAACCATAAAAGAAATTAACAAGAACAGAAACACATTATTTCTTACAATCATTTTAGGTTTTATGAAAACTTTGCGAATGAAATCTCATGGTGATCAACAAGAAAGAAACAAAATCAATAAATTACCTTATGGAAGAGGAGGATACAAGATCAAACACCAACAACCCAAGAATACACCAAAAAATAACGATCAAAACCACACCAAGAACACTCAAAACTTCAGGATTACCTAAAAAACCTAGAGACCTTCTTCTTGCTCGAAGCTTCCTATGGAGAGAATCACAAAACTAAGGAGAGAAATTTTTAGAGAAAGATGGAGAGGGGGCCAGTTATAAAGGGTAGAGAGAGAGGGGACAAAATCTAGTTAATGTTTTAGGAGATTACCACACACATTAGCTTAAACGTGTTTACACTGCATTCCTAAAATCAAAGTTTTAGCTTCAGAAATAAATCATTTTCTTGTAAAATCACCCCCTAAGGTGCCGTCTAAATGAAGGAGGCGGGGAGCAAATACGATATTTTCACCCATTTTTTTGAAGATGACACAAAATACTTGCTAAAACTTTTAATACTTATCACTTTAAAATAAGTTTTTTTTTTAAATAAAAAGGAATAAAACAATACACAAAATAATCAAAAATTACAAAATATGATTTTTATTTCTAAATAGGGCCGGCCATAAATATATGTAACATATATAAGTTTTATATATTTTTTTAAAACAAAATACCCTATGTTATATCTTTATAATTTCCTAAAATTATAACCTAAGGTTTTATTTTCAAATACTTATTAATAAACTTTAGGTTATATTCAAAATTACCAATATGAAATGAAATTCAAATTTTAGGTTTTACAACTCTTCCCCTCTAAAAAGAAAATTTCGTCCTTGAAATTGAAATCGAAATTGAGATAGGTAGTTGAATTAAGGGTTATTCAGATTACCAAAGATGACACGATTGGTATGACAAACGAATAAGGGGCGCGATGAACAGTCAACCCAATGTCATACAAGAATAAAATCAAATTACTCGTTCTAAGAGAGGCAAACTAGTAAAAGAATTTTTATCAAACAAAATAAAGGAACTGTTCTTGAGATTTACGTGGTCAGGACTTTCACTAGGCGTAGATATCGAGAAGGTAAAATTAAGTTGCGTACAGGAAGATGCTAAGGTGTTTAATAAATGAGACAGAAACCACAGAATGTGTTGCACCCGTAACAAATATAGACCAAACCGCACGGACGCATTCAAAGAAAGAATGCCCCCAAACGGTCACCTAAGAGTAGTCACCTGATCCCTTTTGTGGTCGAAGAAAATACTCGCCCCTTAGTAGCAGGTAATCAACGAATGAAACAGCGAAGATAATTTAAAGTTAAGATCAAAATACGAAATGAAGCGATCATATCAAAATACGAAAGGAAACCTAATGTCTACCCAATCCTCACAGGTCATAACCTAGGTTTTACAGTATCAACCTGGCTCTGATACCATAATTATAACACCCTGCTCCAATAAAGAGACAAAACATCATGTTATGGTGTCAAATCAGAACATATATAAAAGCAAGCGAAAGACTTTATTAATCAAAATACCAAGTCATAAAATAAAATGGCTTCCAACAGTATTAAATTCCAATAAATCAAAACGAAAAGAAATCTTCAAAAGGAAAGGTCTTAACAACCAATAAATCCTAAATAAAAAGGTTCTTACTAACAAGGTGGGTCCTCTAAAAGCTCCTACTCTCAACACTCATATCCCAGCTTCCCGCTTAGTACCTGCCGCAGGAAAAGAAAATGCGGCTGAGCTAGCTCAAGAACAATATGAAATAAAAATAATAATAAGGGGAAATAAAACGAAGTAAACGAAATAAATATCAGAGAACCTGCCATACAAATGCCAAACAATCTATTTATAAATCAATGAATACGGATAGGAGTAAATCCAAGAATGCCCACGAGCCCAAACAAATGTCTAAACATGATACATGAATAGACCCTAAACAAATAATCAGATAGTCATAATCAAATGTACATAGGCAAGCTCCTCCTGTGTACCAAATGTGATATGGCACAGTGTCTAATGCACACACCAACCATTCCACACTTAACTTGAACGAAACAAAGTACACCGATGCAGAACCAAACGCTCCCTGCCGAACAAAGGTTTATATCCATATACAAGCACAAAGTGCGAGTTACGAACAGATATAATTCAAAATCATCAATACTGCACATCAAAAAAGGGAAACGATTGGACTAATCCACCGCCACAGATATGTCATGCTATTGTGCATCAATGACATGGCTGGTACCTCCATGACTAGATACAAATAGCACGGGAAAGAGATCGGCAAGAAGCATAACAATGACCAAGTTCAAAATAATCCAATATGGAAACGAAATCTAGTACATTTCCAAACAAGACCAACAGATTCAATACAAACGAATTACCTGGAATCAAACGGATCTTGTCAACATCAAAAGAGTTCATGATTACGATACGAACATCAAAGGAAACTATCAAACGAATATGCAAATAGATCAAGTAGCCAAACAAATAGAATAGAAGTTATCCTTACTAAAGGTCGGAATACTCTGTACCTTAATCGAATAAGCAATCAAGATGAAATGAACTACCCAAAGCAAAGATCACAACACCTTCACCGAATCTACAAGAACCAATTATTACCATTATACATACCATATCTTTTTTTAATAAGATAGATAATTGGATCTTACCATAAATAACAGTTTAACTTGGACCAAATCAGCTTTTACCAAAAAGTTTCAGATTTTGAAATACTTAATTCAATAAGTTCCTTACAAATAAATGACCCATAACAACCTCTTCTAAAATTACAACAAAAATTAAAGCGAGGTGCCTACATAATGTCCTAAATAAAACCCACGGATCATTCTGGTTGAATTTATTTCCTAAAACTTATCTAAAGTATCTCTTGACCTGGTTACCCAAACGACCGAATTGTATGACCTGGCGGAACCTTTAAAAATGTTGACATGTATAAACCCTATTGTCTTATTCAGAAAATCCAAGAAACAAACATATTGAATCACGCTAATACATCATGAAGTTTACCGCAATGAAATTTTAGCAGGCTTAACTCCTTACGTTTAGAATTAAAACTCAAATACTACAACTGAAATTTTCGGAATAGAAATTCCAGATCGACACTAATCTATAAAAAATCTTAAAAATCGACATTCCCGCCTCCAATTGACATGAGTCCAGATTTTACACAGAAACTAGACTCTTTAATCTTTAACTTTACGCAAGAATCATGTTTAAAAACCAATTTTTAATCATTAAACTATCCCCCGTTGAAACATGACCAAACAAATTCTGCCCAAATTATCACAACCATGAAAACCCTAATTTAACACCCATCAAAACCCAACACCTAGGGTTTCTCCTATCTACGTGGACAGTTTTTTATTATAACACATTTAATATTTTAGTGTTCATAACAGTAATTTAACCATTTTAAACATTAATTAAACCCTAGAGAATTGACTAAGCACAATAACATATACTGTATTCTTCTATACAATCTTATTAGGTTTTATTATGAAAACTTTTTGCATAAGATTCATAGGTGACAACAAAGAATGAAACTAAATTCAAGAATTACATATGGAATATGGAGGAGCTCTACAAGATCAAACACAAGACCCAAGATACATCAAAGATAAATCAAAACCACACCAAGAACGACCCGAAAACTTCAATGATTAGACCCAAAACACCTAAACCTTCTCTGGCTAAGAAGCTTCTATGAGGAATAACACACAAAATATGAAGAGAAAATTTTTAGATACATATGGAGCGAATGTTGGAGAGGGGCCATTAAAAGGGTAGAGAGGAAGGGGGACAAAACTCTTTTTATTGTTTTTAGGAGATTACCAAATATTTGCTTAACTTTTTACTCTTCTATTCCTAAAAGAAGTTTAGCTTTAAAAATAAAAGTAGATATTTCTTGTAAAATCACCCCTAGGGCGTCTAAATGAAGGCTGGAGGGCACAAAATAATTTTTTTCCCATTTTCGTAAGATTACACAAAATACTTGCTAAAACCTTTTAATACTTATCCCTTAAAATATGTTTTTTTATAAAAAAGAAGTAAATATACAAAATAATCAACATTATAAAATATATATATATATATTTTTAAATATGGGCCGGCCATATATATGCACATATATAAGTTTTATATATTTTTTTAAAAAACAAAATACCTTATGTTATATCTTTATAATTTCTTAAAATTATAACCTAAGGTTTTATTTTCAAATACTTATTAATAAACTTTAGGTTATATTCAAAATTACCAATATGAAATGAAATTCAAATTTTGGGTTTTACATTGTGCAAAGGTACTCATGAAGTAACGCTCCCGGACATATTTTCGCTGCGACCTAATTTGGGTGTGTTACAGATTGGTATTCAAAGCCAAGGTTATAGAGAACTAGGTTGCATATTTTACCTAGACTATAACCGTTTTCACAAACATTGCATCACATCAAACTTTTTCATGTGCATACACACTACTTGCTTACGTGCTTACATTATTTGCTTACGTGACTTATATATATGTATATATATATACTTACCTTCTCTTGCGAATATTTTACGCTTGTATTATATAAAATTTATTTATATAAATACTGGGACTTACTCGTTAGACATTGTGAGTTACACAATGGTCTCATTTTACTCCTCATACATTGTGAGTTACACAATGGTCTCATTTTACTTCTCAGACATTGTGAGTTGCACAATGGTTTCATTTTACTTCTCAGACATTGTGAGTTGCACAATGGTCTCATTTTACTTCTCACACACTATAAGTTATACAATGGTCTCTAAAACTTTTTTCATAACCTTATACAATATCGTTTTACACGAAACCCGTCACATTTTTGTTTACATGGAATTATGTGTGAATCTAAGTATTACAAGTCTTGTATGGGCGGAACTTGTAATAGGAGGATTGATATGATAATTACTATGTTAACTCGTTCATAAAAATCTTTATCTTATTTACTTTAACCATATACTCATCAACTATTTTGAATACTATGTTGATCCCCCTGATTGTTTTACTCCCCGTCTCCGAAGATGAGTCTTAAACACTCGTTCCATACACATTAGAGCACCCGCATCGTCTTGTCATCCCCCACCTCAAATGTTATGTGAGTACGCATATTGCATCGGAAATTCTTAAGTAGGATGATTTATAATCTCTTTATTTGAAAGGATTGGGACGCCTCTTCGTTTAGATAAATAATTTGTAAATCACCAAACCATAAGTTTATCATTTCTTACTTACATAAATTTGGATGCTTCTTTATGTAAATAACAAATTATAAATGAGTGGGCTTATTTGTATCCAATATGACATGAGTATGAACTCGAACCCGATAATCACGGATGCTGTTAAAAAGATCTAAAAGAACAATAGTGTCTTACCACTCAGCAAAAATCTTAGGGCCTCACTTGAACTACCTGATCTCATTTTGAAGTTATTACTTTTGCCGTTACAAATCCTTACAATCATGAACTGTTGTGGAGCTAACAGACTTGTTACGACTTGGTTCAATCCTAAACTAACAGACTAAGTACAATATTCCACCACCTATCACATAAGCTCTCCCACGAGCTCCTCCTAATGGTTGACCTTTATTCAGGGGATATTGTTTTTCGAAATGTCTTCACTCTCCCCATCTCATCACCATTTGTTATAGTTATTGTTTGTTGTTGGTTAGGTCCTTGAGCGATCCCAGCTCGTACAACTTTATCCATTAGAAAATGCACCCCCCCTTAAACAAGATAAGCATCTGTCGATATAGTATTTGGTTGATTTATTCATTACAAAACAATACCACTCCAATTTAGGTCATGATACATTCTAGTACTGCCTAAGTAAGTTGAATACTTACATCCATCAGCCTCGTCTGATATTAATCATAGAACATTACAAATATCAGAAACGCGACTCTGCCCTTAATCATTTAAAACTTTATATAGACACACCTATAACATTTCTCAATTTCAGGTCAATTTACGACTCTATTATTCTTCACTATTTATTTTAGTCCGATACGCGTTTACTTTTAATTTAACTTTTAAGCTAAATCGCGTAGACTAGAAGTAATCAGTCAACGTAAACGGTCACTAAATAAATTAAGGTTTACGTCAAGTAAGTGTTATGTAATTATTAGGATGATAATTATTGACTTTATGCATTTTATTTTTATTGGTCGCGTGAAAGGCTTACCTTTTACAATAAAATACGTTTAGACACACTCCGGAAATACCTAGACTTACCTAGACTCAAACCAATACCCACTTTTAATCCTTAAACACAAAATTTATTCAATTCTTGTGTTCATATGTCACTTTGGCCAAAAATGGATAAACCAAACCCATAAACCACTCGTCCCATATGGTAAATCAACTAGGAAATCTTCTTATTGTCCCAACTAAGTACATGTACAACCTAAGTAATTAAAACATGTCCTTAATGTCTCTAAATTAGCTTAATGTACATTAGGTGATAACCATTTGGTCTCTTTTGTGTCTTGATACCCGCGGCTAGCCACAACACAACACACAAAACATAAGATTTCTAAATCCTAGTAAATCTTGTACCATAATCTTGTAATTAAGGATTGTACTAGGAGGTATTATCAATACCATGTGTGACTAACTAGAAAACCTTAAAACCACCTATTAGGGCATGGTTTGGCTTTGGATTAGGACTAGAGAATTAACTAGCTCATGAGCCTATATATACGCATCTACACTTGACATACAACACTTCTTGAAAACCCTTAAACACCCAAACTCTCTCTCAAGCAAAACCATCTCATTTCCTCTCTTGTTTCGGTTCATACGCTGCCGAGACCATATTCGAACCCAAACCCACCATCACATATACTTCTAAGCTCATTCAAACACACAAGTAATACTAGAAATTTATCGTATTAAGTCATAAGAGGGTACATGAGCCAAGGCTAGGTTATTTGATAAGCTTTGGAGCTTTGGGTTTGGTTATTCGATCGTGTGTACATTTGAGTTGCCATTCTACTCGCGTAAACTTAAAATCAACTCGTTAGGACCCTTGTAAGTCAAGTCCTAACTCGTGTACATTCATATCTCATTTGTTTTCCTCTTATCTAGTCATATGGATCACGATAACTTGTGTTTAACAAGTTAACGTGAGCGCGAACATGCATGGTACACATACATATGAATACGTATATAAGACTTGTGTGGTGCTAGGACATGATAAAGTATGTACAAAATGATTAAATATGGGCTAGACGTTTTCATTTAACTTCGAGTAAGGAAGCCAACGTAAATACTATCACTTATACTCAAAATACATAAAACCTATACGTAAACTTTACATGAAATCATAATGGCTAGGCTTGGGAAAGAGTATACTAACTTGTTAAATGATTGCATGTGATAAATCGTGACTAAGAAATTATAAACAAGTTTGTTTTGGTGCTAGTGGTCCTAACGAACCCTTAACTTCATTAACGGGCCACTAATGGGTCTTGTTGGGCCAAACGGTCCACTAACGGATGTTAATGGGCCCAACAGTCCGTTAGTGGGGACCCATGGCTTATTATTAAGCTCACTTAAGCTTATAGAAGTGTTAAGAAGATTATTAAACTCATTGGATAGTAAGTCATGCATGAAAAACCTTAATAGGGCCACTAATGGGCTCCTTAAACCCAAACAGGCCTAACAGGCCGTACCGTGGGGCCCACATCTTATTAAGAAGCTCACCGAGCTTATTGAAGGTTTTTGAGAGCTTATTGAACTTAGTTGTATAAATGTACGCCTTTAGAAACCATACCGAACCTTAATGGACCTAATGGTCATTAGCGAGGCCCAATATGGGCCCAACAGCCCCTAATAAGCGCGAAAAGCTTAATTGAGAGCTTATACACGTTTATGGGCTTATTATAAATTTAGAAAGCTAATGGACCTAAATGGATCAAACCTAAAGACTTAAAATGCTATTCGGGATTATTAATAGGCCCAAAAGCCTATTACCGAAGGTTTTTAGCTTATTGAATAAGCCATATGGTGAAAACAGCTTAATCAGGCCCAGAAGTGCTAATAAGACTAGAAAGATAAATTAAATATGTTATTAAACCCTAATGAACCCTTTAAAAACCTTTCGGGCTAAAGTTATTGGACTAACGAGTCCAATATCCGAGCTTATTATTAATCCAAACAGTTTCAATAAGCTTAAATGAGCTTGATGGGAGCTTATGTGCTTTTAGAATCCTTATTGGACCTTTAATTGGCTTAATGGACCTTAACGGACCCAACAAGCCCAATAAGCTAAAATAAGCTCATCCGAGCTTATTTATAAGCTGCCATAACTTATGTAGCTTATTAGAGCCCAATGAAACCTTTTACCACTTTTCAAAACTTAATTGGGCTTAGAATGCAATTTTTACAAATTATGGAACCAAAAGTGTCAGATTATAAACTTAAGGGTTAAAACTGTCAAAAATAAATTTTATAAAGTGTAAGGACTGTTTTGCCATCTCTGAAACATGTGGGACTGTTTTGAAAATGTAAGAAAGAAAATTATAACTTTTCTTAAGTTAAAGAGCCAAAGGTGTAAACGTGGAAACCTAGGGGTTCAAAATATAAATATTATATTTTTATAAACATAGGGACTGTTTTAGTAAATATAGAAAACCTAAGGGTATTTTACAAACAAAAGTGATTTTTAACAAACACTTAACGAATCAGACAAGTTATAATGTTTATCGGGTATTATACGAATTTAAAACACGACTTAATAAATATGTATATTTATTAATAACGTTTATACATATACTTGAACGTGTGTAATCGTATACCTTCCCAAGAGCCATCAAGTAAAGACAAATTCAATAAACATGTGCACCACCACACAAGTGATAACAGTATATATAAACTAGCAATTTATTGTAGTTTATGCATTAAGTCGTTAGCCTAAACTTGTAGACTAAGACTGGCCGTATTTACTTAGGTATTTGACGGTGTGATTCATTTGCCATACTTGGATATATTTATCATTCACAGAGGACTACCTACTCAGGTGAGTTCATAGCCCCATGTTTTACAATTATTTAAATGATTTACATCTTTGGGGTGAGAACATGCTTTGTTTTACAAATTGGACGCAAGTGTACATTTTATACAATGATTACGTGTTTGCCTAAGTAGCGATAACCCACTGAGCCCATTATCATGAACTGTCAATTACTAGATTGTGAGCGCGAATGTTATAAATAGATCTATTTGGGATTGACATCCCCGTTTGGGTGAGTAGCGCTCACTGTGCCGGTTTGCCAGACAACAAACGTATACCATGTCGGATTTGGGATGTTGCGGGTTAGAACATCATTCACAGGCATTATTGGCAATTTATTGCATTCATACATGTCGAGCTTCAGTGTCATGAGCTTAGGAAAACGTAATTACTTTTTATGATGTTTGCATCTGTTGCTTAATCATACACTTGGAAATCTTGCGGTCCTTCAATCGATTTACATAAACCTATGAATTCACCAACTTTATGTTGACGTTTTAAGCATGTTTTTCTCAGGTCAATAAGGCACGAGGTGCCAAGATACATTGGGGGTCACTCTTTAGAGAGTCAGTACTAAAGATTTGGGGCGTATTACATTTTGGGAACATTTGTTATAAACTGAAATCTTTACTTATATTGTCGAACAATTTGAAGCCATGAGCTTATGTAATGAACAAGTATTTTGTTAATCTAATGTATCTTTTTAAAACGATATGTTTAATGGTCGTTCTCATATCTTGTGCTATTGATCTATGAAGTAACACCCTCGGATATTCAATATTCCGCTGCCACCCAGATTTGGGGGTGTTATAACACCCACGCAACTACACTTTCTCCTTTGATGTTTTCACTATTAAGAGACTTTCTCTATAACGCTTTTATATCAATCATAAAACTTGTAATGATATTTTTCTAAAATACCTATCCTGATGGGTTAAATATCCTGGTCAAACCTAGCCAAAATTTATGTACATTAAAGAGTGTCGAAACATCAAATTTTGCTAAATAAATTTATCAACGCCATGTTTAAAACGAGTTTTTTTTTAAATTATTTTTTTTTCTTTCACACAATCGGTTAACACAAATCGAATCCCGAGATGGGATTCCTTTAAAGGGTAGGTACTGTAACAATCCGCATTTTCACGTCATTTTACGTCAATAAATATTCAACTATTTTTTTTAAACTTTTACGCGTTCACTTTTTTTCAGCCGTTTAATTAAATCGCGTAAACTAAAAATCAACATTCAATGTAAACCGACATCAAACAAATAAAAGTTTACGTCAAATAAGTGTTATATTATTTTTATGAAGATAATTATAACTTTTCACATTTTAATTTTATATGTTTCGTAAAACGTTTACGTTTCGCAATAAATTACATTTTTGCATGCATGTAAACCCTTAAACCTATCCATACTTCAACAAATACCCACCATAATAACCAGTACTCAAAATTTTCTATAAAAACTTCATTTAGAAGCTCCATCACAACTGCCCCCCCCTAATTACTTATACAATATTTTCTAGTTTTCTAATAAACTAACTTTAGACATAAAACCCATTGGTTAATGGCCCCCCAAATGTTTGTCATCTCTTTTTCCTTTTTGTCATTCATGCCAAGGTCAAATCTAAATGGTGTTGTCATTTAATATTTGTTCCCTAAAAATAGACAAGTAAAAAAATACATTCCTTAGGCTTGACTTCTTATAAACCCCAAAGACTTTCACTTATCACTTACAAAGAAAAAATGGTCATACTCTTTTTTTCTCTCCTACAAGACCAAGCAAGGAAGATTTTTTTGATTTTTTTAACCAGATTTTCAAGTATTCTCAAGGGTTTAGGATTAGTAACAAACTTAAAGGGTTTGCATAAGATTAGTGTGCTCATCTCATCTTTTTCATTCACTCAAGGTTTACACAAAAACTCTACTCCTTCATTTTATTTACTTACTCTAATTTACATATTTATTATCTTGTTAAATCACCACTTAGTTTATATTTTATAAAGTTTTACAAGAAAATCAAGAATCATACATAAACAAGTAAATACATATACATGGTGAAGATGTGTTACAAATATGTTATAATACAAGAAAATATTTAATTTGGTATCTTACATGTGTTAGTTAATTTATTTAACAACTTGTTGAAGTATTTGTTTAGAAATTAATTTATGTAGTTTTATAAATTAATCATTGTTCTTATCATTTTATTTACATAATGGAAGTAAATTAGATGGATTATAAATTAGTGGACTTTATTTACACAAAGATGATGTTGTGGTACAACTAATGGACTTGTAGTAATAAAAGCATGGTAAAAATCATAAACTAAAACATATTTATATAAATATAAAAACAGTTGGAATTTACTGATCTTGGCACGAATTTTTATGCAAGGTATAGACCTGATATTAAAATAGTTCATCTCAAGACGATTTCGTGCATATAAAGAGCTCGAAAAACGGACGTAAAATGAAGAAGTTATGGCTAAAACGAGTTTAGTGAATTTACCAACAAAAACTGATTTTTTTCCCCTTCAGGAACAGATCTGATCATTGATCTTTTTGACATATTTCGATTCTGAGTTGGGTTAAAACAACTGTTAAAACTTGTAGATTATAATTTTTCGTTTAATCCTCGAATTGGAACGTACCATAACTCATTATAACGAAGGAGTTATGCTCTTTTAAAGTTGGACTATTTTATGAAAATTTATTAAGTTTCGTGCATCCTTTAAAAGAAATATGCTTGCTGATGTGAATAGTAATTTAGTGTTTTCGAGTGTTTTCGGTTCCGTTTGGATTATAGAAACCTTAAGAAATAATAGTGTATACATTTTTACATAATTAATTAAACCGTCTTAAAAACTTTACAGAAAGAATAATCAAGAATTTTATTTAAACTATATAGGTTTTTGAGACACTACAAATACAAAAACAAAAGACAAGGGGGAAACAAAAATCAAAAATAATGAAAATAGTATATCGAACGTAATTGATTATAATTAATTTTCAGACTAATAGAATGTTTTACAAGTGTATATACTTAAACATTAAACGACAAACGTAACATAAACATTGTTTTAACTTATATAGTCAAACAAAAACTATTAGAAGTTTTGTGATAAAACTTTGACAATAAAACAATTGTTTTAATTTCTTTTAAATGCATTAATTTCTTTATACGACCTATATTTAATTAGGTTGCATATCCGATCAATTGTGATGACAATTCTTTGTTGAAATTATTCTAAAATCAATTCCACACTATAAGGTGTGCTATAGCCCCTCTTTTACTTGTTTTACATTTTACAAATCTCGGGGAGATACATTCTCGTTACAGGAACTTGTTTACAAATTCCATTACAATCCTTTACATAGTGATGCAATACTTGAGTTCGCAACATGGTTACATAATCGTTTAAATACACATTTACATACTTGTTTTCACAACGTACTTACAAACTCGTTTATATGAACGTTTACAAACTTATCTACATGAATGATTATATACTCATTTACATACTCATTACATATCTCGCGATGAGATACAATACTCGTTTTCACTTATGGACGCAACAACTTTACTTTCATTCTAATGATTATGGATTAACTTAAGTTGCATGAACTGTTAATTACTCGGAGGGTAAGCGCGAATGTTATAAGATAGATCTATTTGGGATTGACAATCCCCGTTCGGGTGAGTAGCGCTTACTAGTTCGACGGATTGAATTAACGAACGTTATACCATGTCGGAGCACAACTGGATTGGTGTCTACAGGGCCACAACTACATACTCATGAACTCTTACTGTGCCTTATATAAAGTGGCATACATATAAGTCTACGCCGCAGTTTCATGAACTTAGGGGTGAAATCGTAATCACACATGGTGTCTATTGTATTGGATACAATGGGCATGCATACTTTACATAAGCTTTGGTCCAACTATACTTAACTTTTTGTGACTATCGTATGGGATACAATAGTCATACACATCTTTGATTTCAACATTCATACATACATTTTTGTGACTATTAGAAGGATTGAAATAGCCATACACATCTTTGATTCAATATTCATACATACATTTTTGTGACTATTATAAGGGTTGAAATGGTCATACACGCTTTGCAAATCTTTGATTTCAACATTTATACCTACAATAACCTATGAACTCACCAACTTTATGTTGACACTTTTAAGCATGTTTTTCTTAGGCGAATTAGATGCTTGGCTTGCTTGATGTGCATTGGAGTCTAAACTTTTGAAGAGTACATTCATGGATTTCTACAAATCAAATCTCGTTGTATTATTTCATGCTTTTTATTGTGATGCAAACTCTGGGACAAATGTCACAACAGTTTAGATTTCAAGAAAATCAACGAGATTACTTTTCAAATGACACAATTAGAGGCCGTTCTCTCACATCTTGTGCAAAGGTACTCATGAAGTAACGCTCCCGGACATATTTTCGCTGCGACCTAATTTGGGTGTGTTACAATCTCGAACTCATCATGCATGATTTTGCTAAATTCATCACACATGTCTTGACAAGTCAAGCCGAATATAATGTCGTCGACATATATTTGAACGATGATGAGGTTTGAACCTTTCTTCTTAGTAAAAAGAGTGTTATCTACCATTCCCATTTTATATTCATGTTTAATACGAAAGGATTTTAATCTATCATACCAAGCTTTGGATGCTTGTTTAAGACCGTATAAAGCTTTTTTTAGTTTATAAACATGATCCGGTTTTTCAAAGTTAATGAATCCTGAAGGTTGTGCTACGTATACCTTCTCATTGATAAAACAGTTCAGGAATGCATTTTTTACATCCATTTGGAATAGCTTAGAATCTAAAGCACAAGCATAAGCTAATAGTATCCTAATTGACTCAAGTATAGCAACTGGGGTATAAGTTTCATCATAATCGATGCCCTCTTGTTGATTATAACCTTAAGCAACTAACCTAGCCTTATTTCAAGAAACAATACCGTTTTCGTCTAACTTATTTCTAAACACCCACTTAGTTCCTATGATTGTCATATTCCTAGGTTATGAAACTAACTCCCAAACGTCGTTAGCAATGAATTGATTCAATTCTTCTTGCATAGCGACTATCCAACTTTCAACAGCTAAGGCTTTATTCACATTCTTAGGTTTTATAATTGATATAAAAAAAAGAAGTTACTTTGATTTTGGGCTTGTGATCTAAGCATTCTTTGGTTATGGTTTCCTATGACATTTTCTAATGGATGGTTCCTAGATTCCTTAATATTGACTATTTCCTCAATCTCTAAAGTTTCATCCTTAATGTCATTTTCTAGGTTTTGCTTTTTGGTGACCTTAATTGCTTCTTCTTTATCTAAGTCATCATCCACCAAGGGTGATGTCTTAGAGGGTGGAGGAGTTTCATTGAATGTCACGTTGAGTGATTCTTTGACTTTCTTAGTATGTTTGTTAAGGATGATTTAGGCTTTACTATTTTGTGAGTAACCTAAAAAGATACCTTCGTATGACTTTGGGTCAAACTTTGTAAGGTAATCTTTAGTGTTTAAAATGAAACACTTGCTTCCAAACACTCTAAAGTAATCTAGAGTAGGTTTCCTACATTTTAAGAGTTCGTAAGGTGTTTTTCCTAAGATGGCCCTAATTAGGATTCGGTTGAGAATGTATGTTGAAGTGTCTACTGCGTTACACCAAAAATTTTGTGGTAACGATTGCTCATTCAACATAGTCCTACTCATTTCTTGAAGTTTCCTATTCTTCCTTTCAACCACTCCATTTGATTAAGGAGTGCGTGGAGCTGAGAAGTTATGTGTAATTCCATTGGCATTACAAAACTCTCCAAATTGCACCTCATTATCAAATTCCCTACCGTGGTCGGTTCTTATTGACACTATTGTACATCCTAATTGGTTTTGAATTTTCTTACTAAATATTTCAAAATGATCGAAGGCTTCGGTTTTATCCTTAAGAAATCTAGTCCAAGTATACCTAGAGTAGTCATCTACTATGACTAAGGTGTAGCGATTTCCTCAAAGGTGTAACGGATTTCCTCCATACTCTGTACGGCTAAATGGAACCAAAGAGATCCATAATTAAGGAGTGTCAAGCAATCTAGGTCGTTGAAGAAACTATATACTTAGCCTTATGACTAGCGTGAGCTTGTTTTCCAATTTTGCAAGCGTCACAGAAGTGTTGATTAAACTTAAGCTTAGGTAAGTTTCTAACTAATTCCTTAGATGCTAATCATTGAATGAGACGCATATTTTTGTGACCTAATCTTCTATGCTACAACGTAGAATTTTCATCAATCGTTTCTAGACAAATTTGGTCTTTAGGCTTATTTCCTAATTTCCTCACATATAAGCCTTTCTTTCTAATACCTCTACCTATGACCTTACCATCCTTAGTGATTTCACTATCATGTTTAGATAAAGTTACTCTACACTTATTATCACATATTCTTCCTATACTTAACAAGTTAAATCTTAAGTTATCTACATGTTCTACATTATCTATTTTGAGAGAGTCATTCAAAATCGTACATTTGCCAATGATGTTACCGCGAAGATTTCTACCAAAGATGACATTACCTTCGTTGTATGCCTTGTAGCTTGAGAAGAGCTTTCGGTTACCAGTAATGTGTTTGGAGCATCCACTATCCTTTATCTACTTATCGGGTTCTAAGTCGACTCCAAGGAGATCTATTTATATAAGATAATACCTCAAACATTTAGTCCCCAATATCTCATGGGTCCAAAGTTGTTAGTACTAAACATCCCTTGCATTTGATGCAATTGGTTGGGATGTGGGAATGGAAGACACATTTCCCATGTCATGTAACTTTGACGTTGGAAATTGTTCCAAGTTATAGGAAAGCCATGAGGTTGATTTTGTCGACCAACGTTTCTTTTTTGGTTGCATTGTTTTAGGACGAGAATAGTTATTGATGACTCTTCTAGGTGGTGGAGTTTTTGATCTAAAATTAGGTTTTGAAAATCCAACTCCGGGTTTTGACAATGGCTTATAAAATTGTTTAACTTCATTATCACTAGCAACGGGAACCTTGACATTGTTTACTATTATGTGTTTTGGTCTAGGACCCAAAATAAATTTTTAAAAAGACATACTTTTCTCAGATCCAGGGGTAACTGCTGGTGACGGTCCCATAATTGCTTTGGGGGCCGCCTGTATACTAAGGGGGCCGCCCATATTTATGGGACCTCCATCAGAGGATGCCTTTTTCTGAGCTTTCACAAATTTTATTTCCTTAGTTCCACTAGATGATGCTTCAAATGAATTAAACCCTAAACCTAACTTATCACCGGAGGGTTTTTGATTACTTAACATTTCATTTAAGCAATGTGTGCTCTTTTCAAACTTGGTTAGTTTAAGAGCTTCCTCTTTAAGCTTTTCATTTTCAATTTTAAGCATATGACATTTTACACATTTGAGATCAACTCCCTTGTTTTTCTCGAGTGTAGACACTTTTTCTTTTAGAATACTAAGTTCTTTTTCTAAACTATTTCTAGTGGCTTTTAATCTTTTGTTTTTAGTGATTATCTTTAAACTCATTTTGCACAGTTTATCATATTCATTATCTAATACTAAATCATCTATTGACGAGTTTTCATCACTAAAGTAAGAGGATTCGGAACATACCTCACTTGATGCTTGAGCTACGAGACACGTTTCATTTTTGACCTTCTCATCATCTTCTTCACCGCTATCACTCCAAGAACCTCCGACAAAAGCTCTTTGGTTCTTGTCTTTCGGTGGTTTTGGACATTCTCCAATAAGATGATTCGGGTCGCCGCATCTAAAGCATTTTCTATCACTTTTACCGTTCTTGTCATCACGGCTTCTTTGGAATGTCTTTTTGTCGTTCCGAGGTTGTCTCACGAATCTACCTCTTCTCTTAAAGAACTTCTTGAAGTCTCTTACCGCCATGGCGTACTCTTCGTCTTCACTTCCGGAAGTCGAACACTCTTCATCACTAGATTCTTTCTTAGCCTTTAAAGCAAGAGATTTCCTTTCAACTTTTGCTTTGACTATTTCTTGCTTTGACTATTTCAAAATCTTTCTTGATGATCATTTTATGAACTTTAAGATTCCCGATAAGTTCATCAGGAGATAGTGATGTTAAGTCTTTCGACTCTTCATCGCCGGACCTTATTCTCTCCATTTAGGTGTAGACCCTAAGAAACTTCCTAACATAATACTTGCTAGAATAGCCTCATCGAGAGCTGTTTAGACTAGTAATTAATAGTGTTAAAATCTAGCAAAAGCACTATCTATAATTCGTCTCCTTCGGAAATGCAATTGTTTCATATTGTTGAACCAAAAGGTCGATTTTATTATCTTTGACTTGATAATTTGACCGTTGATAGGTGGATTAAACAAGTTTCCAAATTTCTTTGCTGTGTTACACATAAAAATTCTTTCATATTCTTTCTAGGCAAAAGCATTATATATAATAACCATTTTACGTTTCTTATTTTTTATGAGTCTCTTTTTAAGATCACCGGTTTGTTTATCAAAAGGGATAACCTCATCTAATTTGGTTTCCGGATTTTATACAATAGGTTGAAAATCACCGTTGGTAATAACATGCCAAAGATCTAGATCTTTTGATTTAACATATGTCTCAAATCTATTTTTCTAATAAATAAAACTACACTATCTAAAAGTGGTGGCCTTTGCATAGATGTCCTTCTAGAATTTGTCAGAAAATCCATAAGATCGATCCAAGCTTTAAAATACAGTATATTTTAAAAATCTTGAGTGAGCTTGGCTTCTGATACCAAGTGTGGAAACTAAAAGGGGAAGGGGGTTGAATAGTTTACAGGTTTGTTTTGCGTTTTAAAAGTTTGCTTTCAAAATACTTAGATTCGAGTAGTATGTTCAACCAATCAACAAAGTAAATATCTAAACTAATAGTAAATAACAATCATAACAATATAAAAAGATGAGAGAAGAAACAATCAAACCAAGACACCAAGATTTATAGTGGTTCGGCTACGAAGCTCTTCTTCGTCCTACTCCACTCCTCGAATATCCTACTCGAGATTTCATTATGTCAACAAGCTCCCTTCAGGCAGAGAAAACCGTTTACACTTCGCATAAGTTATTTTCCAACACTAAGCTAGATGTCGAGTTTTAATCTTAGCTAGAACCAATCTACCACTTCACAATCACTACACAATCACAAGATCTACACTATCGGATTTACACACTATCCGAATCTTCGCAGAATACATAAGATAATTACATAGAGATTTGTACTTTATAAGAAAAATAGGAGAGATCACTAAATAACAATTCGTTTCTTGGCGAATACGAATGTTCTTCTCTTCCAAATTAATTGAGAAAAGAGGAGATGAGAAGAAGAGATTAGATCACTTGAAACAAGATCTAAGAATGTTAGTGATCAAGAGATTTAGAGAGAGAAAGAAGATTTTAGAGAGAGAAAGTTATCTAAAAATTTCATGCAAAGAGGTGTGTTTTTCTGCAAGGAATGGAGCAGTATTTATAGCATGCGAAACTCAAAACGATCACTGGGGCGTCCGCTAGGCGGACCCAGAATATAACTGGGGGCGCCAGGCCTATAAGGGGGCCGCCCAGTAGACCACGCTCTATTTTTTGTCTTTTTGTGGGGAAGGTTGTATCTGATATGGAACCTTCTATTTTGGGGGGAAAATTGAATATCAAATTTTAAGTTTTTAATAAAGCTTTTCTTTTAATTAGAAAATATTTTGTATAATTATTTTTGTGAAATTCTTTTGTAAAAATGTGATGGATAAGAGAAAAATATTTTCTTGATCACTAATCATGCTTAATGATTTGTTTGTTCATATCTTAAGTGATTACTAATCTTAGAAATGGAATTCTACGATTAATAATTTATAAACGTTTAATTTTATCGTAAACGTTTTTACATTTTGTTATTATCAAAATATTGAGAGGTCGAAAAATAAGTAAACTTTTTTAGACAATTATTTGTATATAAAAAAAACCCCTTATCAAAAATATCAAATCTCTTGATATTTTGGATATCAATTGATTCAAATATTAATGCTTTCAAGGAAAAAATGTTCTAATTATTAACAAGCCGTATCCGGAAAAATTTTATACTCCCCCTTAAATTTATGAGGGTATTATATATAGTGTTGAGTACGTTAATTTGAATTTTTTTTGAATTTATTGGAAAATTCTAGAAAATTCGTACTCAACACTATTTATATTGCTTATTATTATAAGTTTATACTACATATTCACAATATTCACAAGATAAGATTTTGAGATTGGACCTGACGATTAAACATTATGCGTCATCAGTTTGTAGTCCATCTCGAGTTCCCGTGCACCAACCAATCTTTCAATATTCTGAATGATCCTTCTTTCACGCATCTGCTTATCAATCAGCTCGACCATAAGTTCTGACCTTTTTCTGTCAATAGCCATCCACTTTATCCTTGGCATCTCCTTATAATATTCCAGACGAAAATTACGTACTCTATGATGAAGCTCATCCCGAACTTTCTTGAGCGTCCCGTCCGAGAACTTGTATAGCTCATCAGCCCGCATCACTCTTTTCTGTTTGGTCAGATCTTCATAGATTACCCCTGGTGGTTTGTGAGATGGAGTGTAGAGTTCTTTGAATTCCATTTCTAGAAAGGTTTGTTGAGGTGGAGTGATGTTGAGTTTCTTCTGGTAACTCTCTACACCAAGCTGTAAATCCTCGACACGTTTCTTGATGACGAGACTTCTTGTGAACATACGAAGAGCCACAATAAAGTCAATAATATCACTGTCGGTAAGGTGAAATAGCTTGTGTTGAACAGCAAGAAGCAGTATGTCTTCAATGTCATTTAGGTATAGATCTACGAAGTCACCTTCTTTAAACTTGTAGAGCTGACGGTCAGCTCGTTTCACCACAATCTCTTCCAGATGACCATACATGTGCAGTTTTTTTGACACTAACACTCTTCACACCAAGAATTTTTTGAGTAGAGTACACATTTGCTTGGAGAACTTGTTCAGTTGAGATCTGTGCCATAGCTTACGCCTTTCACCCTAATGTTTGATCGCTTTCAACGCATCTTTGTTATATCCCACTTTGGTAGGACTCCAAAGCATAGGAACCATGTCTTCTATTCCAAAGATCTTATACCGTGCTGCTTTTATCTTCGTATCGACGTAGTATACGTTCTTTTTGGATCAGAAGATTTCAGATACTCCAGGTCATTGTTGAAGAAGTAATCAGCTATATATATATATAAATATATATATATATATATATCTCGTTTCACCACAATCTCTTCCAGATGACCATATCCGTGCAGTTTTTTTAACACTAACACTCTTCACACCAAGAATTTTTTGAGTAGAGTACACATTTGCTTGGAGAACTTGTTCAGTTGAGATCTGTGCC